>JACEEZ010011696.1:0-20000 GCA_016584305.1 Chionoecetes opilio
ACGATGACGATGCGACGTACTCCGCAACGTCACCTTCCACCGTAATACAGGTATAGTAAAATGAATTGACTATTCTGTAAAAAGACCATTACACGACCTCGCTTGCTGCCGGTGTTAGCGACATACTGGAAGTAACTGTGATGGTGTGTGGTGGTGATTTGTGTGTGGTGGTGTGTGTGTCCAGTGTTGTGTGGTGGTGTGTGTCTAATGCTGTTTTGTGGTGTGTCTAATGGTGTGTTTCTAGTGGTGTGTGGTGGTGTGTCTAGTTTTGAGTGGTGGTGTATATCGAGTGGGGTGTTGTGGTGTGCTTCTAGTGATGTGTTTCTAGTGACGTGTGGTGGTGTGTTTCTAAGAGTGTGTGTGGTGCGCGTCTAGTGGTGTGTGGTGGTGGTGTGTTATGGCGTGGTATTAAGGGGGCTGGCTCAAGGGGGGGGGGGGGGTGTAAAGACATAATGGGCTAACGGTGAACGTGACATTGCTGCCTCATCGTCCTTGTTTCAGTTCTTGTTGATGTCTTTGCTGTGTTATGTTTGTCGTTCTCGTCGTTTTCCTACTATTCCACTGTGGTGCCCCGAAGCTTCGAAGCAAGGCGGTTCAATGAATCACCACCACAAGGGGGCACCACCTTCTTCACGCCCACATCACAGGAGTCACGTGGACTAATCAATCATTGGGGGCATACGCCGGAGGCGCGTCGCCTCGCCAACCCTACGACGCCACTCCCGGGGGTCATCACGCGCGAGTCTCCATGCAGGCTCCTTTCCTATACCAAGCAGCTAGACAAGAAACTTCAACTTGCCCCAGCCACGAGCCTTGTGGGCGCCCCCTTGTCCTCCTCCAAGCCAGATTGTCTCTTACAGATACAACCCGATGGGAAGGATCGGGTAGCGTGCCACATGCCCATATAGCCGAAGTTGGCGTTGACGGACTATGCAGGTAATAGGCCTTGATTCAGTCTCATGGTGCAATCGCTGATTTGACACGTAATCATCCCAGCGATACCCATGATTCTACGAAGAAACTTATTACCAAAGGCATTGATTCGTCTCTTCAAATCACTATTTAGTGTCCATGTCTCACAACCATATAGTAAGACAGAGATCACAAGCGACTTGAAGATCCGGATCTTTGTCCTCCTGCACAGGTAACGACAGCGCCGAATACTCCCGCTGAGTGAGTCCATAGCACCGTGGGGTATGCCAATCCGCCGTAAGACTTCTTGACGTGACCCACCGTCATTATGGACTGCGCTACCAAGGTATGTAAAACTTTCCAAGATCTCAATGTCCTCGCCGCACGCATGAACAGACTGTACTGCTTCATCAAGTAAGTCTCCAGACACCTAGACCTTGGTCTTAAGCCAGGAGACCTCAAGTCCCAAAGGCTTTGCCTCCTCGTGCAGCGCCTCGAGAGCCATCACCAGGAACTCCAGCGACTCAGCAAAGGTTACTGCATCATCGGCAAAAACAAGATCAGTGATCTTCGTGTTGCCGACGGGTACTCCACAATCACTTTGATGTACAACCTTGTCCAATTCCCAGTTCATACAAGCGCTGAAAAGTGATGGGGCAAGGACGCACCCTTGCCCTACTCCTGTATTAACAGGAAAGAAGCTGGATCCACTTGCCCCACACTTCATAGCACTCTAAATCCCAGAATACAGACCGGTTATCAAACCAATAGTCCTTCCAGGAATCCCGCGAAGTCGCAGAAGATCCCAAAGTGACTCACGATGCGCTGAGTCAAACGTCTTCTTGAGATCAACATAGGCTGCGAGCATCCCCTGTCGAAACTCACGTCAGCGTTCCACCAGGACAATAAGCGCTAGGATATGGTCCGTTGTTGACCTACCAGGCGTGAACCCAGACTGCTGAGGTATCTGATGCTTCAGCAGATGACTGCGGATCCGTGTCAGCAATAGATGGGCAGGCACCTTGCCTGGCACGCTGAGCAGTGCAATACTGCGGTAATTGTTGCAGTCCTGACGGTCCCCTTTCCCTTTCTAGATAGAGACGATCAGCCCCCTTTCCAGTCAGGAGGAATGGTACCTGAGTGCCACATAGCAGTCAGGACAGCATGCAACCCGCGGATCATGGCCTCACCCCCAGCTTTGAGGAGCTCCGCACTGATATTACAAACACCAGCTGCCTTTCCACCCCTCAACTTAGCTACAGTCTCTCTGACTTCGTCAAGAGAGGGTGCGGTTTCGTCAATGGGAGGATCGGCATCCACTGCCTGTAATCCAGTGGTGAGAAGCTGCTCAGTTGGAGGGTCCACCGTGAACAACTGCCCAAAGTACTCAGCCCAACGAGCCATCTGCCCATCCATGTCCAATACGACACCATACCTCCGCTATTCAAGTCTGACGGTACAGTGGCCACCAAGAACAAGGACAAGGCCGAAGTACTCGCGACATTTTTTTCCAACAAAAGGACAGTACCTAATCCCGAGAGATCCATCCCAGCTGTGCCCATCCTCACCACAGCCATTCTGCCTAACCTCACTATAACTAGTGAGGAAGTTCGCCGACATTTAATTCAGGCCGACACAAAGAAGGCCTTGGGCCCAGACAACATCAGCCTTCATATCCTCAAGCGCTGCGCCTCTCAGCTAGCAACGCCCCTTGCCACTATCTTTCAGCACTGCCTCACTACTGGAAGGTACCCCACCCTGTGGAAGGGTGCCAGAGCTGTGGCAATACATAAGAAAGGCAAAAGAACTGACCCCAAGAACTATAGGCCCATCTTCCTTTTATCAGTTCTTGGCAAGACGCTGGAAGCTATAATTGCCGACAAGATATCGTCTTTCTTCACTTTAAAACACCTCCTTCTTAACATCAAGCAATTTGGCTTCCGAGCAAACAGGTCAGCGGCCGACCTATTACTTTATCTGCCCACCAAATGGCATAAACGTCTTGACCAAGGAAACGACACATACGTCATTACCCTTGACATTGCGGGAGCATTTGACAGGTCATTTGATCAGGATCATCACGGCCTCATCACCATACTGAACAGTTTGGGTGTCCGCGGTGATTTGCTGTTCCTACTGCAAGACTACCTGCTGGACAGATTTCTCAGATTGGTGGTGGACGGTCAAACCTCAGACGAACACCCAATCTTTGCCAGCGTCCTACAGGGCAGGGTGCTCGGCCCTCTCCTCTGGAATGTATTCTTTAATGAGTTGCTCCAGCTCATCCCAGAGGCACGTGCATATGCCGATGACTGCACCCTGACATTCCCCTGCGACAGTGGTGATCTCCGCACGACTGTCGCTCACATAAATCAGGTCCTCCAAACCGTCATCTCATGGGGTCGTCAATAGCAAGTAGATCTTGCTCCAGAGAAAACCCAGGCGATGCTCATCTCCGGACGACAACGTCCTCCTGATACTCCCATCCCTACCATCTTACTGAGTGGGAGGCCGGTTGCCCTGCAGACGTCCCTCTCCATACTTGGGGTGGAAGTGAGTAGCGTCCTTACCTTCACCGACCACATCCGAACAATTGCAAGGAAAGCCGCCTGGAAACTTAGCAGTGTCCGGCGTGTCTCACACCTTCTTGACTCCCAAGGGATCACTACCTTATACGCAGCCCAAGTCCACTCCCTTATGGAGTACGCCCCTCTCACGTGGTCTTCCTGCCCCCCTTCGTACCTGAGCCTTCTTGGCAAGGTACAGGCCCGAGGCCAACGGTTAATACGTCTAAAGGCTCTGCCGGACCAACTCCTCCCTCCTCTGCAACCCTTGCAGCAGCGTTACGACGTAGCAGGACTGTGTGTCGCTTACAAGACACACAAGCAGCATTTCCCGCACCTGGCTGTTCTCCGACAGCCCTGGGCAAGACCACCCGGCTACACCACACGAACTGCTGCTACCAGGGACCATCTACGGATCGTCCCATTTGCCAGGACGGAGAACCTCTCTGCGGTCCTTCCTTCCACGCTACACAAAAATGTGGAACCACATGGTAAAGCAGACAGAGCTTCACTCTACCTCTTCACTCAAGACCTTCAAGAGTGCTGTGAACGCTTGGATAAAGCAGCCATAGTATTAAATACCTACATGTAAACCCTATGATGCTTAAGTTCATCTATGTCTATATATAAATTATTAGTAGTGAAAAATATTAAGTAAAATTAGAATAGTAACACATCATGTTGTCCAAGTACATGTTAATTCATTTAGTAATGGAATAGTGAAATATAGAAATATGAAATTAGAATAGTAACCCATATATGTATGTTAAGCTAGGAATAATCAACACATTCCTACAAGTCTAAGAAAGTTCTCAGTAGTCCAGCTGAAGCTCCTGGCTGTAAAACCTATAAGAATAAAGGTTACAAAAAAGAGAGAGAGAGAGAGAAAAGAGAGAAAAGAGAGAGAGAGGGAGAGAGAGAGAGAGAGAAAAAGAGAGAAAAGAGAGAGAAAAAGAGAGGGGAGAGAGAGAGATAGAGAGAGGGGAGAGGGGGAGGGGAGAGAGAGAGAGAGAGATGTATGTATTTCCATGAAATTCTTGAAATATAGTCACTTTGAGGTCTTTGTTTGTCACTCTGCCCCACGGGCGGCTCCGAAAGTCCATTTGGCCCTCGCTCTGAAAATGTTGGCCCGCCCCTGCTCTAGGGCTTAGGTTGTCCTTTCCTACCCAGAAACAATTATGTACACCTTTATCACCTTTTGTATCAGTGACCACTTCAACTTGCCCATTAATATGTTCCTCCCTAAGGAAATCATCATACATTTAGCTACCTGCTGCTTCCCTATCCCTACTTCAGCCCCTTGTGCTCCCTACCGCCCCTTAAAGCCCTAGCGGCCGTCGCAGTGCTCAGTCATCAGCACAATACTAGGTAATGTTCTCGTGGAGACATCATTACACGGAGACACGGGACGCGGAGACAATCATTACACTATCGAAACGTAATATGTTTAATTACAGTTTGGGTGATTTTTAATGTCCTCTCAAATTTCGGGTGGCTTGATGGTCCATTTGAGTGTGTTGTGTGTGTTGTCTGTTGTGTTTGTGGGGTGTGTGTTTGGTGTATGTGTGTGCGCTAAGGTGTGTTGGTTTTGGTGTGTGTGTGTGTGTGTGTTGTGTTTTGTGTGTGTGTGTGTGTGTGTGGTGTGTGTGTTGTGGTGGTGTTTGTTGTACAAAGGATACAGATTCTAGTGACGGCGAGCTTTTTGTGGAGTTCCTCGTCCCCTCTACTTAAACGTTTCGGCGGGTCGTGGCGCTCCAAAATATATAATAAACCACCTCCCCTTTCGCTATGACAGGTGAGGCGAAGGTTTTTTTCATCCTCTCCACATCCACATCCACTTCCCTTCTTCCTCCTATGATTGAGGAATTCCTCCTCAATTGTATTTACCACCTCGTCGTCTTTATCTGGTCCTTATGATAGTCATTTGTCACTATCACTCAGCTTTCCCCCAGCAACCAGTTGTTCATTCACTTAAATTTCCCTGGACCTGGTTTAACTCTCTCTCTCTCTCTCTCTCTCTCTCTCCTCTCTCTCTCTCCTCTTCTCTCCCTCTCTCTCTCTCTCGCTCTCTCTCTCTCTTTTCTCTCTCTCTCTCTCTCTCTTTTTTTTTTTTTTTTTTTTTTTTAAAAACTGTTAGTACATTGGTGTTATTATAGCTAAAGGTTTAGGTTTTACACTAGAGCTATCTAAAGCTACATCAAATATAAAAAAGACTTTTTATATTTAAAAATAAATTAGGCCATCAACCAGCTGTTCACCCCCCGCTTAAAGTTTTGTAGCGAGGCGTGGTGGTGGAGGTCGATTGGTGAACTAACTGGTTCCACAGACGGCCGTAGCGGGGTAAAGGAACGTAGGTGGTGCTCTGTCCTGGAGAAGGGCAACAGTCACTTGCTCCTGTCTGTGTGGGGCGACACGGGTGGAGTAAAGGGGCGGCGGGGGCCTTGGGAGCTTGATGGCTGCCATGTGGGGCGTGTGGAAATTTAGTGCCTTGTGCATGACACATAAACCTTCCACATCCCTGCGCTCTGGAGGGGTTGGAAGGAGTCAGGCGCGTGGTGGGGACGTTTATTGCTAACCAGTCACTGGCTCTTCTCTGGACGCGGTCTAGGGGTGGCCAAGTAAGAGGGCAGGCAGGAAGACCATGCTAGGGGGGTGTATTCCATTGGGGGACTACCTGAGCCTTGTACAGAACCTCAACCCCCTTGGCATCTAGAAGGTGGGAGATGCGCCGGACACAACTGAGTCTCCAGGCCGAGTTTTTTTAGCTACTCTCCTGGCATAAACTGGGAAGGTCAGTCCCGCGTCAAACTCCACCCCAAGGATGGAGATGGATCTCTGAAGGGGGAGTGATCTGCCCTCAAGCCGTATGTCCGGTGCAGGCAGGTTGGTGATGTCTTGCCTGCGGGAGATAAGCAGAGCCTGGGTTTTGTCAGGGGCCAGGCTGACCTGCCATCAAACTACTCCAGTGACGAGGTTGTCCAGTGCCAGGTTATGCGGCCACACCGTGTCCTGCCAGCCCACGTCTGTCGCAGGGGAAGGCAAGGGTGCAGTCATCAGGGGTAGGCCTGGGCCTCAGGAATGAGCTGGAGAATGTCTTTGAAATAGACATTCCACAGAAGAGGCCCGAGTACGCTGCCCCTGCGGGACGCGGGGCGTGGATGGGTTGCTGGCTGGAAGTGTGGCCGTTGATCACCACCCGTAAGGTCCTGTCTTGGAGGTAGTCCTGGATAAAGCTGCAGTAGGGCGCCGCGCACTCCCAGGCTTCCTCATTTTTGGGCACGAAACCTCGGGGGCCACCCTGTCAAAGGCTCCGGCGATGTCCAAAGCCACGACAAAGGTGTCCATTCCTCTATCCAGCGAGTGGTTCCAGGAAGCAGATGAAGGAGGAGCAGGTCTGCAGTTTGACCTTCCCTGCCTGAAACCATACTGCTTGGAGTTGAAGAGATGGTGGGCGTCCAAGAAGGTGTTGCTCCTGGCGGTGATGAGGGACTCCAGGGTTTCCCAAACATTTGGTGAGAAGGGAAATTGGGGCGGTAGTTTCTTTGGTCCCGTTTGCTGTTTTTTTGTGGAGGGCCCAAACCACTCTTGCCTTTTTCCATTGCGTGGGTCACTTGCACGAGGATAGAATTTGTTGAAGATGATGGGGAGTTTGGGGGAGCGAGCTGGGCAGCACATCCCTTTAGTAGGTGAGGGCTGATGTTGTCGGGCCCCTAGCGCCTCTTGGGATCTATTTGCCGCAGCTGATGTTCTACTTCCTTATTGTTAACGCGAGACTCTCCAGAGAGGCCCTGGTGAGGGAAGGTATCTCTGGGGGCTCGCGTGAGGGGTCTGGCACCGACATTTTAAAAAAAAAATGAGCTGCCAACAGCTCTGCTTGTCCTTGTAGCGGACAAGGACAAGGCTTCTCTCTCTCTCTCTCTCTCTCTCAGTCGTCTCTCCTCTCCCCTCTCTCTCCTCTCTCTCTCTCTCTCCCCTCTCTCTCTTTTCTCCTCTCTCTCTCTCTCTCTCTCCCTCTCTCTCTTTTCGTCTCCCCTCTCTACCCTCTCTCCCCATCTCTTTTCCCCTCTCTCATTTTCCCCTCTCTCCCTCTGCTCCTCTCTCTCTTTTCTCTCTCCCCCTTCCTCTCTCTCTCTCCTCTCTCTTCCTCTCTCTTCGATTTTTCGACTGATCTCTCTCTCGATCTGATCTCTCTCTCGATCTGATCTCTCTCCCCGATCTCGATCTCTCCTCCTTGATCTCTCTCTCGCTCGCTTTCTCTCTTTTTTTTTCCCCTTTTTTTAAACTTTAAAACCCTGAAAACATAAGGGAAATTATGTGCTGAGGTCCCGCTGGGACGCCAGGGCTATCTCTAGGACAGGGTTTTCAAACCTTTTTTCCCACTTACCCTTTTGGGTATTTGTTTATGTCAGCCATTTACCCCTTTTCCCTTGTGATAAATGGAAAAAAAACACCAGAAACATTCCTTGTGTTATTTGTAAAACTTAGTGATTAACTACATAACCCTCATGCCATAACCAGTTACCAGTTAGGAAGAGCTGCGAAAAACCATACGCTACTTATCATTACATCTGCTGTAAAGGAATTAATGAATGGCTGGACCCGCTTTTCCTCAACGAGTCTAGTCAGCCGAAAGGGGCAGTTTAGCTAAAGCACATCGAAGGTTTGGCTTCACATTCAGTCGAGATCTAGTTTTTTTTTATTTTATGACCCAGTAGCTGAAACCCAGTTCCACATTATTGTTGATGGAAAGTACAGAGAGCGAAAAGCTCCTCTGCCGAAAATGTGGGTATGACCCTTTCTTATTTCACACCAGACCTAACTAAAGATTTTTCTCAAAGAGATCACAAGGGACGGGGTCATTCACGAAGTCAATAAACTCCCTTTTTTTGAATGACTCCATTAAAAAAACACATCTGTAGGAAAGGGGTCTCTAATTAGCTTCAAATTAACTTCAGACACTATGGAAGTATCTCTTTAATTTCATTTTCAGTGAGGAAGATGCTCACTATTAAATTTGCCCATCTTGATATACAGTAGAGTGTCCCCGTCTGTCAGCTAGTGTTTCAAACATGTCAAAATTTCCTTCCTTTCTTTTGTCTCCCACAGTTCTAGTTTCATTAGAAAACCTTCAATTGTCAACAGCGTCAGTGACACAGCATCACTCGCTGAAAGACTTGTTGAATATTTGGCGTGTAAATTTCAACAAATAGGCAAGGTAAAAACCCACTTGAGATCATTCAGCTTGCAGGAAACTGAGATCCTCCTGTTATTACGGCTAATAACTCTTTCATTGCTGCTGCAGCCAAAAACTCTCTTGACAAAATTTCCACGAGATAACCATCGAACCTCTTTGGGGGGTTACAAGAGTGTTTTTATGACCCGGGAAACTAAATCTGAACAAGAAGTCTAAAAAATCTAGTATTTAGAGCACTTGACTTTACGAAGTTGACCCTCTTTACTTTGGTATCAAGCACTCTTCAGCTCAGTAGGCAGTGGGCTTGATGCTAACTTGCCTGGTGTATCATGCTTTTCATGTGTTTTGCCTTACTGTTAACAGCTGTAATTCTTGGTCTTAAATCCTGACTGACTGCCTAGCCATGGCCGAGCTCCTTCTGTGTGCAGCCACATAAATTTTTCCACTCTAGTCCCTCAGTTCAAAGAAAGAATTGACAAGTCAAATATATCCTGCCCCTAGTTAACTTCCAAGGAGGATGAAAAAAACCACAAAAAAGAAATTCTTCCTTAAAATTGTTATCTTTGATGTACCTCGTGAATGCCAGCAAACTGGGGGCCACAGTTAGCCACCGTCTGTTCTTTCATCCAACTGGAGAGACAATATATTCCTAAGGGGGCTGTTTTCTCTCAGAAAACCACGGTCTTTGATATCTGTGGACATGTTCAGAGATACGTCGCTGGACAGTGTTATCTGACAACGCAGGGTGTCAAGCTTTTTTTGCATATTGTTTCCCCCAGCATAATTTTTACTATGTCTTTGGTACATGGCAGGATCAGCGTCCCCTCCCAATGGAATGAGGTTTTTTTCTGCTGAGCAATTTTCAGGAAAAATACATAGAAGCATGGAGAGCGGCTCTTTTGACGATGAAAGCTCCCTGAGTGATCCAGTTTTGGCGGGTTAGCATTTTTCTCTGCGCCTAAAGTAGTCCACTCTTTTCCTTTCAGCTCTGGGTGACAAAACCCTGCAAATGTCGCTGGAGCAAGCTTGGGTTTCATGGCACCGGGAGACAGTACTTTTGCACAGATGACACACTGAGGCATTTCAGTTCCATCTTTAATGATGACTGTGAACCCAAACTTCATGTACTCCTCACTGTAACGTCTCTTTTTCTTCTGAGCCTCCATTTCAACTGCGCTGCTATAGTCTGCAACACAAATTATACGTATTCTAAGGAGCTTTCGCATATAATAAATTGCAATATATTAATTACTAGCCGCAAAGCCGCCCTCCGGGCGGACTTTTTGGCTAGCTCCTGCGGAGGGCTATTGGTGGTGGGCCTTCGGCCCACCACCTGTGTTTGGTGGGCCTTCGGCCCACCAAACACTGACTCTCCAGATAGCCCCTTCTAACTCTCCTGAAATCATGGATGTAGAAATGTATGTATCCCCCCCCCATTCACTCACCCATTAACCATCTCCCCCACCCATTCACTCACCCATTACCCATCACCCCCCACCCATTCACTCACCCATTACCCATCACCACACACCCATTCACTCACCCATTACCCATCACCCCCACCTATTCCCTCACCCATCACCCATCACCCCCAACCCATCACCCCCCACCCATTCACTCACCCATCACCCATCACCCCACCCATTCACTCACCCATTACCCATCACCCTACATCAAGGTTTCCTCAATTCTCGCAACCCACTTTTTTTTCACAATTATCGCTAATAGGCTGCTGAAAAAAAAATTAAAAGTGATCGGATCATCTCCTAATTGGGCTTAAAAACTTCCCCTGGTCAACCCGGTTCCAAAAATGTGCCATATGAGGTGATTGCGCCACGGGGGGCGGAACCTATACCAGACACACACACACACACACACACACCACACACACACACACACACACACACACACACACACACAGACAGACAGACAGACACACTTTCGCTTATATTTACCATTACCCATCACCCCCCATCTATTCCCTCACCCATCACCCATCACCCCCAACCCATCACCCCACCCATTCACTCACCCATCACCCCACACCCATTACCCATCACCCCACCCATTCACTCACCCATTACCCATCACCCTACATCAAGGTTTCCTCAATTCTCGCAACCCACTTTTTTTTCACAATTATCGCTAATAGGCTGCTAAAAAAAAAAAAAAGTGATCGGATCATCTCATAATTGGGCTTAAAACCTTCCCCTGGTCAACCCGGTTCCAAAAATGTGCCATATGAGGTGATTGCGCCACGGGGGGCGGAACCTATACCAGACACACACACACACACACCACACACACACACACAGACAGACAGACAGACAGACAGACACACTTTCGCTTATATTTACCACTAGCCGCAAAGCCGCCCTCCGGGCGGATTTTTTGGCTAGCTCCTGCGGAGGGCTATTGGTGGTGGCCCTTCGGCCCACCAAACACGGACTCTCCAGATAGCCCCTTCTAACTTTCCTGAAATCATGGATGTAGAAATGTATGTATTCCCCCCACCCATTCACTCACCCATTACCCATCACCCCCCACCCATTCACTCACCCATTACCCATCACCCCCCACCCATTCACTCACCCATTACCCATCACCACACACCCATTCACTCACCCATTACCCATCACCCCCCACCTATTCCCTCACCCATCACCCATCACCCCCAACCCATCACCCCCACCCATTCACTCACCCACACCCACACCCATTACCCATCACCCCACCCATTCACTCACCCATTACCCATCACCCTACATCCTCAATCCATTACCCATCACCCTACACCCTACATACTTTCCTCAATTTTCGCAACCCACTTTTTTTTCACAATTATCGCTAATAGGCTGCTAAAAAAAAAAAAAAAAAGTGATCGGATCATCTCATAATTGGGCTTAAAACCTTCCCCTGGTCAACCCGGTTCCAAAAATGTGTCATTTGAGGTGATTGCGCCACGGGGGGCGGAACCTATACCAGACACACACCACACACACACACACACAAAACACAGACAGACAGACAGACAGACACACTTTCGCTTATATTTACCATTACCCATCACCCCCCACCTATTCCCTCACCCATCACCCATCACCCCCAACCCATCACCCCCACCCATTCACTCACCCATCACCCCACACCCATTACCCATCACCCCACCCATTCACTCACCATTACCCATCACCCTACATCAAGGTTTCCTCAATTCTCGCAACCCACTTTTTTTTCACAATTATCGCTAATAGTCTGTTAAAAAAAAAGAAAAAAAAAGTGATCGGATCATCTCATAATTGAGCTTAAAACCTTCCCCTGGTCAACCCGGTTCCAAAAATGTGCCATATGAGGTGATTGCGCCACGGGGGGCGGAACCTATACCAGACACACACACACACACACGACAGACAGACAGACAGACAGACAGACAGACAGACAGACAGACACACTTTCGCTTATATTATTATAGATTACCCATCACCCCCCCACCTATTCCCTCACCCATCACCCATCACCCCCAACCCATCACCCCCCACCCATTCACTCACCCATCACCCCACACCCATTACCCATCACCCCACCCACTCACTCACCCATTACCCATCACCCTACATCAAGGTTTCCTCAATTCTCGCAACCCACTTTTTTTTTTCACAATTATCGCTAATAGGCTGGTAAAAAAAGAAAAAAAAAAAAAGTGATCGAATCATCTCATAAGTGGGCTTATGACCTTCCCCTGGTCAACCCGGTTCCAAAATGTGCCATATGAGGTGATTGCGCCACGGGGGCGGAACCTATACCACACACACACACACACACACAGACAGACAGCACAGACAGACAGACAGACAGACAGACAGACAGACACACTTTCGCTTATATTATTATAGAAGAAACATTTCTGAAAAAACATTAATTAAGCAGTGTAATGGAAAAAGTACCCAAATGTTAACGCCAGAAATTGTAAGAGTAAATTAAAAATATGGGACGTGAATATATTTACAGAAGTTTGCTGTAACATAAAAAAGCCACACCTGAAAAGCCCACACCGCTCATGTTATTAGAAATTCAGAAAAAAATACTGTAAAAGCTCGTGAAATCGCACAAGTTATCACATATAAAGTACTCGTATTATGTAAAACTGCACAAAAACAGACCACTAACAATGAAACACTCGCACTCTAGCCCACTCGGTCACTGACTCCCTCACTTACTCACTTGTTCAGCTCACTTCTGCACACTGTCAACACCCTCGTCAGCAAGCACGTGCCATCACCACACAAACACACACACATACACACACAATTAAAACGAAGTGTTGCATTGTTTCGTATGCAATATGATAATAATCTAAACTTATAGTATAAAAATGCGCACATACTCATGACACACCCAACCAGACGACATAAACGTGCATACAGACACGAATATTAGTCATATTTTTTCCTTTAGCTAACTTCAAACAAAAAATTACGATACATAACAACACACATTAACATACCATTCCCCACCTTACACCTGCCACAAAACCCCGCAACACATCTCACCACGTCACACCATACTCCCCCACCGCACCACACATCACAAACTCCCCATCACACCGAACCACGTCATGCCACACTATACAAGATTATTTTACACCATGTATCGCTGCCGTCACACAGCACCACTTCGCACATACAAAAAACAGTAGTGTTCTATTTAATCAAACTTTTGTAACGAGTCTGGGACACATCAGTTTTATCCTTAGTAATGCCAAACTTTTTGCGATAGCAGTGTTACTGAAATCGACAGAACATTCCCTATAGGCCTATGTAATGTTTCAGTAAAAAGTAGCCACAGAGAGACCAACCTGGCCCAGCCAGCAACAGTTCCCGACTGGAGAGTGGTGGCGTGTACCTGACAACAGTTTGCGTCTCTATCCCTGTCCAATACTCGTACAAGTCAGCGGGTGGTCAGTCACACTCACACGCAGGGTTGCCACTCCATGGGATTTTTCCCAAGATCTTGGGATTCTGGATGCCGTCTTGGGATCTTGGGATTTTTATTGAAAAGAGCTAGATATCTTGGGATTTTAAGGCCCCTCCTTCCGTCCATCCACTCCCACATCCCCTCCCTTACTGCTCTTATCCCTTACCTCCCACCTCGTGTTGCACAACCAATCCCTACTCCTTCCCCCCAAAAAGTCCCTCTCTCGCTCCATCCGCTCCCACAGCCCATCCATTACCCCTCCACTCCCTTATTTGTCATTCCATTTGTCCATCCAATCCCTATCCCTTCCCTTGGCCGATTAAAGCGCCTACCCCTCCCACTGCCCTATCTCTCGCTGTCCCCCATGGCCTTCCCCATGCCATAAATCTCTACCTTCATACCAGACCGAAATGTTGCGCAGTTCTTATCATAACTGCCTCTTTTTTTTCTTCTTTTTTTGTAAATTTAACATGATTTCTCCAATACTACTTCAATTTCTAGGTGAAATGTACACTTTATTCAAGATTCATAGTGTTATTTTACATTTATTGTAAACCTTGGGATATTTTGGCCCATCTTATGATTTTCAGGGGTTAGTCTTGGGAATTATGAAATTTTTGAGTGGCAACACTGTTCACACGGCCTGAAGCACGTATCAGGCCGTACCCACTAACGACCCGTGGAGAAGGGCGTACCCCCTGACAGACCCCTTACGTACCCCCTGGGGTACGCGTACCCCAGGTTGAAAACCCATGCTCTAGGAGTATTAAATTTTATTCATAACATTATTTATAGAAACAATATGGAGAAAGTATAGCAATTATCTAGTATAAACTAATACTAATACACGAATGATTAATAAATATTATTAATAACTATGCGCTATACAATATATTAAAAAGGTATACTAATACATTGAATCATATATATAAATATATATATAATAATATTATATAATATATATATATATAATATATATATATATTGATATATATATATATATATTATATATATATATATATATATATATAATATATATATATATATATATATATATATTATATATATATATATATATATATATATATATATATATATATATATATATATATATATATATATATATATATATAATATTATAAAATAAATTATACAAATATATAACATTAATCTTATAATACAAATGTTTAGTCATTATTTGTATTGCATGTTTTTATTGCGTTAGTTCTGCTTGCAGCCAGGCATTTACGCCCGATTTGAAGGCGTGCAGGGAAGTGGTGTGGTGCAGGTCGGTCTGGCGCACCAAGGTGTTCCATAGTCGACCATAGCGCGGTAGGAAGGAGCGGAGGTAATGTTCCGTCCTCGGGAAGGGCACTGTTACCTGATGGTCGATGTTGTGGGCCGCATTGGGTAGCATGGGAGGGCGGGGCCCGTGGGTTGAGGCGCAACTCTGCTAGTTGCAGGAGTTGCATCCTGTGAGCCTTGTACATGACGCACATGTCGACCACGTCACGCCGCTGCTGGAGAGGTTGAATGATCTGTGCAGCAGCCTCAGGAGCTTTCAGCTGGCCATGCCGCTGGGCTCTGGGTTGAACCCGGTCAAGGAAGTTCTCAAGGAGGTGCAAGGACTCAAGAACTTTCCCAACAACGGAGAAGAAGGAAATGGAGCGTTAGTTTTGAGGAACGCCTGTCCGCTTCTTTTTGTGGATAGCACATACTTTCACCACCTTCCACTCAGATGGCCATTGCTGAGATGAAAGACACTCCCGGCAGATGGTAGCAAGAGGCATAGCAAGTTGTTAGGCACATCTTTCAAACAGGTGAGGGATAATGTTATTTGGACCCAGCGCTTTCTTGGGATCAACTTGTTGAAGTTGTTGCACCACCTCCTCCGTGGTAATGGTGATGTTCCCTAGGGCGGCCTTGGTTAGCACCGGAACTGCAGGAGGTTCACGTTCTGGGTCATGAACTGTCATCTTGGAGGAGAAGTGGGCAGCCAACACTTGAGCTTTACCCCGGTGACTTGTGACAACAGAGCCATCAGGTGATGTCAGCAGTGGGATGCTGTCGTTACGAGAGAGGCCTTGTTGTTGTTTGATGCTACCTCACCAATCCTAAGTGCCCACTGACTGGGCTGTTATATTTCGCTTGAGGTGATCCCTCCAGTTGTTGATCGCCTCTTTCTGAACTCTTCATATCTCCACAGGCCAGTTTGTGCAGGTGTTTATGTCTTCTTGTGGGGCGTGACTTATATCGCAGCCATGCCTTGCTCTTCTTGTCTGCTGCTTTCCTGCATTGAAAGCCAAACCATGGCTGGTCTCCCGGTCTAGACTTGTATGTCTGGCAAGGCACAAATCTTCTTTGGCAGGACATCAGGATTTCTGTGAAGTTCTTTACTTGTATGTCAACGTCACCTGTAAGCACGTCAGACCACACAATGTTGTCAAGTGTTGCCTTCATTGCATCCCAGTCCCCCTTGTCCCATAGAAAGTTGATGCGAGTCACTGCCTCATTTCAGTCGATAGCCAGCTTGATCTTGGGGAGAACAGCCAGGTGGTTGCAGGAACCCACTGTTGCTAGCGGGCGGCAAGTCACTATACTGCAGGGCAAATCGGTGATTACAGGGTCAAGTGAAGACCCTGAGACGTGGGTGGAGAAGTCGACGTGATTGGTGAGTCCAAACACCGTCAACAGCTCGTCAAACTGCCTCTGGACAAGGTACTGGTTTAGATCACCCACAATGATGAGATGCTTACTGGCGTGCTGGAAGAGCAGGGCATCTAAGTTGGTGGTCAGGTAGTGAAGGGGTTCATCACCTTGTCACTGTAGACGGTACCACACGCACAGCAGGATGGAGTCTTGAATGTGTGTCCACAATTTGAAGACCATCATCTCCATGTGAGCAGGAAGGTCGACGGGGAGAGCTTGTACAAAGAGGCTGTTTCGGAAGCAAACAGCGACTCCTCCAAAGCTACCTTGGGTTCTGTCACTGCCCGCAATGGCACGGCGCAGCACCCTTAGCCTTCCTCACCGACCAGCTGGACACCATCTTGGCCACCCGTGACTGCCAGAAAAGCGTTATCGTGGGAGACCTGAATCAGCACTTGGTGAAAAGGGCCTTCACAGAGTTGACAGTGGTCCATGGGCTCACCAATCACGTCACCTTCCCCACACACGTACGAGGTGGCTCTCTGGACCCAGTGCTCACTGATCTTCCTGCAGACTCAGTGCAGTGCAGCCAACTGAACAAAAGTTGGCAGCTCTGATCATCATGCAGTGCCCCTCCCACATTGGCCTAGCCCCCCACCAGCGAGGAACATGCCAGCGGGTCATTTGGCTGTGGGATAGAGCTGACTGGCTTCCATCAAGCGCGTCCTGTCTGACACTGACTGGGCCGCCGCCTCTGCGGTGCCCGTGGATCACAATGTGGCCACCTTCACCGCCATTCTCCTTGCCGCAAAGGGCCCAACATGTTCCACATAGAGTGTACGGGGGCTGAGCCGCGAGACCACCGTGGTTTCGGTTTCAGGTGTCGCCTTGCCGCGGAGGATAAATACAAGCCTGGGTGCGCCTAAAGCCCCGCCCCACACAGAGGAAAAAGGGCCCCCTGCACCGCGCCACCTGTAAGGCCATGACCGGGAAACACTTCATGGCCAGGAACAGGAAAAGGGAACAGGGAAAATGACTCGAGGAGGAAACTAGCCCCCAATCAAGTTGACCCCAAGCAATGGTGGTCCTTGGTAAAAAGAGAGACAGGCACCGTCACCCAGGAGGGAATCCCGCCCCTCATCACACCAGAAAGGAGATTGGGTGGTAAAAAACCAGGAGAAGGCAGACCTCCTGGCGACGCACTTCAGCAGGAAGATGACGACACAGGACCCTGAGAGGCAGCCACCTCGCCTCACCCGTATGTGTCACCTGGGCTGGACAGCCCGGTGATCACGGAGGACATCGTGGCCCCCCCTGCGTACCTCAACACCAAAAAGGCGCCGGGGCCTGATGTTGTGAGTCCCTTCCTGCTAAAGCACTGTGCAGATGAGCTGAAAAGGGCCCCCTCACGCACATCTTTTAGCAGTGCTCCAAACGGGCGCCTGGGCCCAAGACTGGGGGAAGGAGGCCTCGGTCACGCCCGTACACAAGAAAAAGGAGAGGACTGATCCAGTCATCTATCTTTCCAATCTCGCTCCTGTCAGTTGTTCAGCAAGATCTTAGAAAGGATTATTTCAGAGCAACTGACCCCCCCACCTAGAGGAGCACCACCTAAATGTCCCCTAGACATTTACGGGTTAGGAAGGGACGCTCCGCCTCGGACCTCCTTCTCCTGCCTCCAAATCAGGGGCAGCTCCCTGGACTCTGGCCGCCCATCGCTGGTGATTGCCCTAGACATGGGCCGGGGCCTTTGACTGTGTGTGGCACAAGGGCCTCCTGGAAAGCTTGAACACCCCGGCATCACGGGACACCTGCTGGCGTTGTTCTCGAGCTACCTGCAGAGCCGGAGTCTGAGGGTGGTGTAAATTGAGCACGCCCAGCCCCCCCGTACCCGTGGAGGCTTCCGTTCCACAGGGATCGGTCCGGGGCCCCATCCTGTGGGACCATTTACTTCAATGACCTCCCCAAAACCTCCCTGTGGCGTCTGCCTATACTGACGACTCCACCGTGCCCCACTCCTACCCCAGAGAGGAGACTGCGAACGTGATAGATGTCACCACCCGTCAACTTGGTGACATCACGGCCTGGGGAAGACGGTGGAAAGTCAAGTTTGCTGCCGAGAAGACCCAGGCCATGGTTTATATCACGTTCGGGGGAGGACTCCAGGCTACTCGAGGGGAAGCTAAAGTTGGGGACGATACCCTTGCCATCAAGGACTCCATCACATCCTGGGGGTTGGGGTTAAACTCCAGGCTCCGCTTTGACCGCCACCTGGAGACAGTGGCACGTCGAGCCTCTCTGAGGGTACTCTCCTGCGCCGAGTAAGGCACCTGCTCGACGCTGACGGGCCCTCATGCGGCTGTATAAGGCCCAATTTGAGGCCCGTCCATGGAGAAAACAGTCCTTCACCTGGATGAGTTTTGCCCAGTGCCACCTTCACTCCCTGGCAAAGTGGCAGACGTCCCTGGGGCGC
Source organism: Chionoecetes opilio (assembly GCA_016584305.1). Classification (NCBI taxonomy): domain Eukaryota; kingdom Metazoa; phylum Arthropoda; class Malacostraca; order Decapoda; family Majidae; genus Chionoecetes; species Chionoecetes opilio. The sequence goes on from JACEEZ010011696.1 coordinate 18,767, forward strand.
CTCATACACCCACCGCCCGACCAATATCACAGTAACCGTCCCCCGCGGCACAGTGGCGAGCAGCGCAGCGACGACAACAACAACACACATCAGCTGCGTTCAACACCAGCACAACAACAACAACAACGACTACAGCAGACAGTGGCGGGATGATCCCCGCTCCAGCTTGACACCCTGGGGCACCGGAGGAGAGTTGGTGCCCTCACAGTGTTGCACAAGGCCCAGGTGCAACACTCTTTCCCCCCTTACAGTACTTCGGGTCCCGTGGAGGAGGTCAGAGCGCTCTACGAGGACGGAAAGGTAGGGGGATCTCTCCTCGGGCCCACCGAAGACCCACACCGTGATGGGCCAGCGAGCCTTTACTTAGCCACGGCGGCACTGTGGAACACCTTCACGGTTGAGGTGGATGTCGTGGCCATGAACACCCAGCGGTGAAGGTGGCGGCCCACAGATGGTGCCGCTTTACATCCGCCTTAGTGCCCGTAAGACGTAACAAAAAGTGTCGTGTCAATATGATACATAGTGAACCCAAACACACATAGTGACACACATTGACACAGTTACGTGTAAATAGTGCGCCTGAAAAGTGCCCCGTGACGGAAAGTGACCATCAGGCTGTAACATTATATATTTAGTTTATCCCATAGGCATAGCTTTTCAGATAGATGTCCCCGGGACATGCGACATCTTTAGCTTCTGCCCACCCATAGCCTTCACAACCTCTTTGCTATTTTTTACCCCATGTAAAACCATGTTAGTTTTTTTTAAAAAAATAAAAAAAAAAAAAAAAAAAAAGAGAGAGAGAGAGAGAGAGAGAGAGAGGAAGAGAGAGAGAGAAGAAAAGAGAGAGAGAGGAAAAGAGGGAAAAGAGAGAGAGAGAGAGAAGAGAGGAGAGAGAGAGGAAGAGAGAGAGAGAGAAGGAGACTTACACTGCCAAACCCCTTGATAAGCCCTGGTTTGGTTACCAATGTTTGGATGGCTGCTGATGAAAAAAAAATTTGTGCCTGGCGGCCCGTACTCCACGCCATCCAACCCACCCTAACAAGGAGCACTACAGACACGCTTGTGCAGCAATGAAAAAAATCCAACAATGGGCTAAACGACGCGGGCAAAATGACCTCAAAACAATGGTCGTTCAGTGGGTAACAAGTCCTTGTGGACCACACTTAAACAGCAACAAGGTCTGACAACAGACGACACCATACCTCCGCTATTCAAGTCTGATGGCACAGTG
>JACEEZ010011696.1:25000-32500 GCA_016584305.1 Chionoecetes opilio
CACGGGTTTATGGTAAGCGACAGCGAGCGAAAACTCGCTGTCAATCAAGTATAGACGTCCAGCCTCTGGTCCCTTTGCTTTTTGGGTCAGGTCTTGCGGCTGGAACGTGGCAGCGAGCCATGTTCCAGCCAATTAAATCATTACGTGAATTGCTCATTAAGGGCTTGTTTTACGCAAAAAGTTTGTTGCACAGACCCCCATTGATTTTAACAGCACTACTTCGATGTCGAATTTCAGCTCAATCCGACAATAATTAGGAGTAGTTTACGCTAATTACTTATTAAGGGCTTGTTTTACGCAAACAATTTCATCCGACGATCCCCATTGATTTTGACAGCACTACTTGAATGTCAAATTTCAGCTCAATCCGATAATATTTAGGAGTAGTTATACACTTTTTGGCGGAAACTTGGTTCTACGGGTCACGACTTTATGATTCTCACAATCAAGTATAGACTTCCAGCTTCTGGCCCCTTTGCTTTTGGTTCAGTTCTTGCGGCTGGAACGTGACAGCGAGCCACGTTCCAGCCAATTAACTCATTACGTGAATTTCTCATTAGGGCTTGTTCTATGCATAAAGTTTGTTTCACAGACCCCCATTGATTTTGACAGCACTACTTCGATGTCGAATATCAGCTCAATTTGACAATAATTAGGAGTAGTTTACGCGAATTACTCATTAAGTGCTTGTTTTACGCAAAAAAATCTTCAGACGACCTCCATTGATTTTGACAGCACTACTTGCATGTCAAATTACAGCTCAATCCGACAATAATTAGGAGTAGTTATACACTTTTTGGCGAAAACTTGGTTCCACGGGTCTTATGGTAAGCGACAGCGAGCGAAGCTCGCTGTCAATCAAGTATAGACGTCCAGCCTCTGGCCCCTTTGCTTTTGGCTCAGTTCTTGCGGCTGGAACGTGACTACAGCGAGCCACGTTCCAGCCAATTATCTCATTACGTGAATTATTCATTAAGGGCTTGTTCTATGCAAAAAGTTTGTTTGACAGACCCCCGTTGATTTTGACAGCACTACTTGCATGTTGAATTTCAGCTCAATCCGACAATAACTAGGATTAGTTTACGCTTATTACTCATTAAGGGCTTGTTTTACGCAAAACATTTTCTCAAACGACCCCCATTGATATTGACAGCACCACTTGCATGTCAAATTTCAGCTCAATCCGACAATATTTAGGAGTAGTTATACACTTTTTGGCGGAAACTTGGTTCCACGGGTCTTATGGTAAGCGACAGCGAGCAAAGCTCGCTGTCAATAAAACTGCCAGTGCACTTACTCATGTCCTCAAGGCCCTACTTTATTTAATCTTCACTCCACACTTCAAGTTTTATTAAGTGACTACGCGGTAGAGTTTTGGCAACGCACTTTTTAATGAACTTGCAGGGATTTTAACACATTTCTAACATACTTTGAGTTCAATTTTATTATAATAGCTCATATTTAGATTCTGGTGTAAAGTACTCTACCAGTCTTTTAATGACCTTAAGTGCATTATCCTTATATCATTACTCTTGTTATACCAAACATTTAGTGGGATTCCTCTCTGCTAATTTTTTATGAAAGCCCTCACTTTGTACAGTTATTTTTAAGGAGCGTTGGCATCACCGATAATCTTTAGTACACAATGATGTAACATGGTTAGGTATACATGTCTCTATACCATCGCGGGGACGCGATATGGGTAGGTGACCGAGCGATATTAGGATCTTAATATCTCTATACTATCGAGAGGACGCGATAGGGTAGTTGCCCGAGAGATATTACGGCACTGGTTAGATATTATATGTATGTGTAAGATGTTAGTATTTCCCAACAGCAGAATGTGTGTCTGTCTGTGTGTCTGCCTGTATCAGCAACACCTTTTGATGAAATGCACAAACCAGCATGGTGTGAGTTGTGTCAGCTTGTTAAGCAGGGATGCTGATTCTGACTGCACCGCGCGAGCGGTGCAGTCATGTTTCCCATGGCCTTACATAGGCCATGGGAAACCGGAACCTTGGAAGTTCCGGTCAAACTCCTCATATGCTGCCTACGGAGCGGTGAGAGGGAGAACAACAGGAGACGCATTACCTAGCGCTCAAATATCAAGACTCTTCTGAGAGTCTGTGTGTACTCACACAGACTGAGCGTGTGAGAGTACCTTGTCACGATATTAATTGTTATGGCTCTGTCTAGTAGACATTAGTTTCATTGGCCGTTGTAAAGAACCCCATGATATTATTATTGTAAAAACTTGTGTAATTATATATAATTAGTGTAATTATATATTATACTAGCCGCAAAGCCGCCCTCCGGGCGGACTTTTTGGCTAGCTCCTGCGGAGGGCTATTGGTGGGCCTTCGGCCCACCAAACACAAACTCTCCAGATAGCCCCTTCTAACTTTCCTGAAATCATGGATGTAGAAATGTATGTATTAACGCCAACCCATTCACATCACCCCCAACCCAGTCACTCACCCATTACCCATCACCCCCCACCCATTCACTCACCCATTACCCATCACCCCCCACCCATTCACTCACCCATTACACATCACCACACATCCATTCACTCACCCATTACCCATCCCCCCCCCACCTATTCCCTCACCCATCACCCATCACCCCCAACCCATCACCCCCCACCCATTCACTCACCCATCACCCCACACCCATTACCCATCACCCCACCCATTCACTCACCCATTACCCATCACCCTACATCAAGGTTTCCTCAATTCTCGCAACCCACTTTTTTTTCCAACCTATTCCCTCACCCATCACCCATCACCCCCAACCCATCACCCCCCCCCCCCATTCACTCACCCATCACCCCACACCCATTACCCATCAACCCACCCATTCACACACCCATTACCCATCACCCTACATCAAGGTTTCCTCAATTCTCGCAACCCATTTTTTTCACAATTATCGCTAATAGGCTACTAAAAATAAAAAATAAATAAAAGTGATCGGATCATCCCATAGTTGGGCTTAAAATGTTCCCCTGGTCGACCTGGTTCCAAAACTGTGCCATTTGATGGAATTGCGTCACTGGGGGCGGCAACTATTGCGGACACACACACACACACACACACAGACACACACACGTTCGCTTATATTATTATTATTATATATATATATTTATCTGATTTTTTTTTTTTTTAATAGTATTTGACATACTCGAATCCTTTGGCCCTTTAAAATACTTATAAATTACTTAAAAACCACTCGACCACGATTAGCCATTATCACCTGATACCATTTCATTGATGTACACAGCGCGCCAAAGCATTGTTCGCGACATCATAACACAGCGCTTCCATACGGGAATTCAGAAAATGTACTCTATGGCAGCCTACTGACTTCCGAGAGAGATATCTTACATATGGCAGCTTGTTTAAGGCACGGGCAGTCCATCAAGACCGTTGAGGAATGTTCAGATGCCACTTGTCAATTATAGACGAAGCATTTCAAAAAGTATCGCCTTCCTTCCCGCGAGTAATTTGAACAGACGCGCATTGGTATGTCTATCATTATTTTCATAATGAGTGGCAAGAAAGACCTAACAAAAGAGCAAATTAAAGTTATTGTATCTCTACATAAGGCAAAGAGGCCAGTGGAAGAAATATCAAGGATTGTGGATGTTACGAGGAGATGAGTGCATAAGTGGGTGGAAAGTTTCACGGTGAGTTGCATCGTCGCGACAGCCGCGACACCAGAACATTATAAGTGGCCAGGGCGAGGGTGTAAAACATCAGCAAGCACCCTAAATGTCATGAAACGTCAAGTGGATGCCCATCCTCAATTAAGAGCAAGAAAAATATTGCGATATGACTTTTTCACTTTATTCACATTATTCACATTTATTATTTATTTATTCGACTTTATTCACAGATTATAATTATCTGTGGGGAAAAGATGCAGCTATGACATTATACGATGTTGAATGAGCGAAAGAGAAAAAATACTTAAGTGTTCAAAGTTGGTAGATGAGTGATAATGATGTTGATAATAATAAAAGGTAATAAGTAAAACTATGATGATAATAATAATGATAGTAATGATAATAATAGTAATAGTATTATTAATAATAATAATAATGATAATAATATAATAATAATAATAATAATAATAATATTAGTAGTAGTAGTAGTAATATTATTATTAACAATAATAATATCAAGAACAATGATGATAATAGTGATGATGATGATTATTACTTATACTGTTACTACCACCACTACTAAAAGATTGTAATAATATCATAATTAGAATAAGAATCATTACTATTATTGTTATTATTATTATTATTATTATTATTACTATTATTGATAGTGATATCTCATTGTCATGAAAATAATTAACATTATGATAAGAATTTCAAAATTTGAACAAACAACAACAATAATCATAATAACAAAAATTTTTACAATGATAGTAATCGTGAAAATATTGACAATAAAGAAGTGATGATCATTATAATAATAATTACAATATTGATAAACTTAATGATAATAATGAAAATAATATTATTATTACTACTGCTACTACTACTGCTACTACTATTACTACTACTACTACTAATAATAATAATAATAATGAAAATGATATAATGATAATATTATTAATAATAATAGTACTATTATAATCACTAATCATTTCATATTCATTATTTTACTATTATTGTTGTTATTACTATAACAACATTGTGTGTGTGTGTATTCATCTAGTTAATCTAGTTGTATTTTACAGGGCCAGAGCAACGCTCGTATGGCCCCGTCTCCATATCAACATTTTTATCATTCATCCTTAGTGGTTAGTGTTGGCCGAAGCCAGCACCCCGGGAGGGGGGTCACAAACCCCCGGCTGACACCCGGTACCCATTCACTGCTGGGTGGACAAGGTCGCGGGTTTTAAGGAAACAGCCCATATGTTTCCGCTCCGCCCGGGGATCGAACCCGGGACTTCTCGGTTGTGAACCGAGCGTGCTAACCACTACACTACAGAGTACCCTTACAGTAGTGTGTGTGTGTGTGTAAGTAAGTAAGTAAGTAAGTAAGTTTATTTCCATAGCAATTATATACATATATACATAACAATTTAAATAAATTTTGGAATGAATCTGTCGAGCCAAGGCTCCTTGACAGATGTATTTCTATTAAAAAAAATACAATTTAGCTGAGGAGCATCAAATATACATTATAGTATACATCAGTATACAAGAGAGAAAAACAGATTCATGAACTTTGACACTATCTACATTATTTATGGAGTGGTATTTCTACAAATTTTGTTGCGTGAATAGATATTTTTTTTTTTTTTATTTAAATTGAGGAATACTACCCGAATTACACAGAGTTTTCAAGTCAGTTGGTAAAGTATTCCATAATTGAGGACCAAAATAAAAGATGCTGTTCTTGAAGAGAGTTGTTCGATATGGCGGACAAACTAAATTAACATTATTATTTCTAGTGCTGTGAATGGTTTCTTGTAAGTTAAAAATGGAAGTTCGCTTTCTATTTGTAATACTTTTAAAAATGTATAGTAGAAGAAAGCATTTATGGATAGAGTAAAAATTTAGAAGCTTGTGTTCTGAAAATATATTGGCTGTAGAATCAAATTTACCTAAATGAAATATACATCTCAAAATTTTGTTTTGTGCTATTTTTAATTTGGTAATGAAGGAGGGCCAAGTACATGCCCATACTGACACACAATATATAAGGTGAGGGTAACACAACGTGTAGTATATACTGATCATAGCTTCGATTGTGAGGTGATTACGTACCTTATATAATATGCCACACATTCGGGATAGTTTGGAATATACATCATTTATCTGCAAGCTCCAATTCAAATTTTCATCTATATGGACCCCCAAGGAATTTTGTATGAGTTACACTTTTAATAATTTCACCCTCTAAGAACAGTGGAGGGAGATGATTGTTTAAGGAACGATTTTGAAAGAGGATATAGTTAGTTTTGGAAGTATTAAGTTTTAATTTGTTAGTTTTTATCCATTGATTAATTAATTCTAGTTCTATAGTTAAACTTCTGTGTAAATTTAGTATATCCTTATCCGCTAATAGCAAGTTGGTATCATCAGCATATATAGTATATTTGAACTTGGAACTAGCATTTGCAATATCATTTATGTAAACAAGAAAAAGTAATGGTCCTAGAATAGATCCTTGTGGTACTCCTGTGGTTATAGTTTTTGAAGAAGAATAATTACCATTACAATACACTGACTGTGACCTATTGCTTAAATAGCTTTCAAAAAGTTGCAGTGGTACACCTCTAATGCCATTATGTTCAAGTTTATCCCGCAATATACGATGGTTTAAAGAGTCAAAGGCCTTTGATAGGTCGAGAAATAGCCCGACTACATGATGTTTTTTTTCCAAGTACTTGTAGACACTATTTGTGAATTGTATTATTCCTGACTCTGTTGAATGGTATGCCCGAAAACCATGTTGGTATTTAGAAGGTAATTGATTATTTTCTAAGTAATTAATCAAACGGGTTGCAATGACTTTTTCGAATATTTTGCTGAAAGCTGGTAGTATGGAAATGGGGCGATAATTGTTAATGTCATTATTACTGCCCGATTTGTATATTGGAATCACTTTGGCCTTTTTTAGTCTGTCGGGGAAAATTCCTGTTCTTAAAGAGAGGTTGATTATGTGAGTCAGTGGGGTTGACAATAAAGTTGATGTGTGTTTTAATATTCTTGGTGACACATCGTCAATTCCGGGTGTGCTAGTTTTAAGGGCTTGTAGATATCTTTCAGTTTCAGTGGGCTTAAAGGAGGTAGATACATAGAATACGCAGGAGAATTGATTAAGTAATTAAGGTGATTTCCATCAAGTATATTTTGGTTCTCATCTCTTTTTAGGAAGTGATCGTTAAATTTATTTGACATTTCAGGGCACAATGGTTTTAGCTCGATTTTTTGTTTCTTTGTTATGTTGGAATTTTTACCAAGTATAGAGTTAATAGATTTCCAGTGAGATTTTGGATTTCCTTGGTTGTCTTTTAATTGTTTTTTGTAATAGTTGTTTTTTGCTGTTCTTAGAATTGTTGTCAGCTTATTTCTATATTGCTTATACTGTTCCTTGAATGTTAAAGGCCATTTATGTGAAAGTCTCTCTAGTCTGTGTTTTTCTTTAATACTGTTTCTTAATGCTAATGTAATGTATGGGCTTCGTTCCTTTTTATTATTTACACAAATTCTTCTTTCTGGAATTTTTTTTTTAACAAGCCGTCGAATTTAAGAAAAAATGCATTATATGCTTCATTAGGACAGTTTGACTGTAATATGTCAGCCCAATTCACCTGTGAGAGATCGGTACCAAAGTTATTTAATGCAGTCTGTGTTACAATTCTTTTATTAATATATAGCCTACTGGGTCACTTTGTCTTGGATAAAATATCTTAAATTGAGAAACAACTGGATAATGATCAGTGATGTCTGTTTGTATTATGTAATTA
>JACEEZ010011696.1:37500-45658 GCA_016584305.1 Chionoecetes opilio
AGCTAAGTTAGCAATGCTCACACGAATTTATAATTTGTCCGGGGACGCAATTAAGGCAGTTCCTATTGATTATATGAATTTAAAGACAGGTCTACCATTGATAAATGAGCAATGGGAAAAAATATGAGTGGCCTATTGCCTATATGATGTTCAATTAAGACAAGCTGGGGATAAAGAAATTATTCAGCAATGTGTTATCAATCATGAACACGAATGTCATAGATATCTCGATAAAGTAATTGAATATGAGAGATTACTGGAGTGTGCTCACATTTCAGCAACAGCAATAGCTTCTTTAACCCAAAGTTTGCAAGGTATTAAGCAAGAACCCCCCCACAGGGAGATCACGATTATTACGCCTGAAGGTAATCAGCTATATCAGCCACCCTCAGAGTTTAAAGATCCCTCGTTAATGGTATTTATCCTGCGCCTGTTACGCAAATCAAACAGCCTGTAATTAAGATTCAACTTCTCAGCCTACCAGTAAACCACTTAGACCTACTCATATAATAAATACAATCCAATATCCAGGGCGACTTCTGAAGAAGTACGAAATAAATGTGTTTTATGTGACGGAGAACTTTTACAGATTGAGTAATGGGAGTTGAAAGGTTAATGCGCCTTGGTAATGCTAACCTGTCATCCGTGTAACATGCTTCAAAATGCATGCCATAAGCTTAAGGGGGGGGTTTAACATCGCGAATCCATGTTAAATGCTTATGTTCTTCTGTTTAAAATCCGTCCACTTATTTATTGAGCAATTCTTTCATTCAAACAGCATTTTAATCAGGAAGGATAGGAATTAACGGTTTAGCTATCTGTTTTATATAATAGTAAAAATATGTTGTTTTAAGTTCGATGAAAAAAAAAAAATTGACATATAAATATTTGTCAAAATCAAATCAACTTTAAACAATAGTTACTACAGCAAAACTAATTTGATTTTCATATTTACATATGGTGCATAGGAAATATTTGTGTAATAGAAGTGCAAAGAGTGGAGATCAATTTTAATGCAAAACTTAACGTTTGGAGAAATCAAGCGTGAAGTTAAAGCACTTAATGTTTACCTATTGCAGCTAGGACTTGAAAATTACAGGACATATTACATCAGGATATGAGGAAAGCAACATAGTTTCCCTTATTTACTCCATTGGTTGGGACATAGGCCTTAGCGGTACTTGACCTCAACCACTGCGGTCTTCGGAAAATACTAGATCTAGAACTTTCCCGTTTTCCTCATGTAGTAGTGTATGAGACCTTAAAAATTCCAAAATTTTGAAAAAATTCAAATTTGAAGAAAAATCCAAAATTTTTAAGAAAAAAACCAAATGTTGAAAAAAAATCCAAAATTTTTTTTTGCAAAACTAGAAAAACAAATAACTAAAAAAAATACGGGTGAAAACCGGGGGGGGGTGAACCGAATTTACTCGCTGCAATCTCAAATTTCAGCGAGTATTACCGCGGAAAAATCATGACGGGCGCCTCATTTCATAAGGCCAAAACAACCCATTATAAATTTTTTTTCAAACTTTTGTTTACCAAAAAAACAGCAAGAATGACAAAAAAAATAAGCAAAAAAAAAAAAAAAAATTCAGGGCGCCCCTTACAACCCCCCCCTTTAAAAACTTGTGGAAATTTAAAAAATCTGTTCATAACATCGCCTTGTCCTAACAGTGAAATAACCAACCCTACAGTAGTTAAAATGGCAGTCACTAATAGGGTAGTTTACAGCGTTCCAATGCCGAGTTTTAAAGTGAGCCATAAAGGGCATTCAACCAAAAGTAAAAACGATGTTGACAGTGATGCACAAAAATCCTTCATAAGCAAGGAGATAGTTAATTATTACAAATACCCATAATTAATAAGTGAATTTAGCCATATCAGGTTTTCTCGCCAAAAAGAGGCTCAAACCTTTGACATAGTTCAACCCCTAGTCCAATTAGGAAGATATAATTGTAGGGTAGCTGATGTAGTATAAATAATATTGGTATTAGTTTAACTGTAATGGACTAAAAGACACAGCTGCAATGCTGAGGGATAAGGGTGTTAAACTAGTTAGTAATCCTTAAAAGACGTTGATAGTCCTCTCCAATTAATAATAGGGGCCGACTATTTTGGGCGTTACCTAAGGAAGGTCATCAAAACTCATAACGTCTCTATGTTCACCAGTGCTGGTGGAAAGGTAATAATGGGACCCATCCCACATACCTATACAGCCGAACAACGGGAGAGTATTCCTAGTCATGCCAACCCCTATTAATTCCCAAAAATTTGGGAACCACTTTTTTGCCCACACCAATAAGTAAGGTATTAGGGGAAAAGTGATATTCCAGTTCATAATGAATATATTGCCCACTAATGAAAATCCTAATAATAATGTGTCGCGAGGAGTAATAACCCTCATATTGATAAACAGGATTATGGTTTAAAGGCCCTACCTGGTTTGAAAGAGTGTAATAATATGCCTATACAGGTTTCCACTCAGTCAGACATATATAAAGATATAATAAGGAAACCTGAATTGATCCCAGATCCTGTGATAGACATAGAAAGTTTTTCTTACTGAGAAAGCAAATTAGGACTAATAATTTAGTCTTCCAATCCATTAAAAGGGATAGCTCTGATCCTTTGAAGTTTTGGGTCAGAACAATACAGAAGCAGGTATTTCCTGAGAAATATCAGCTCTTGGCCTCAGCCAGCCCCCATAGGAACAAATTGACCAAATTATAGGTCTGTACCTTGATCATGCGGGCATAATTAGGTGTCGAGGTCGAAATTTGAAAGCTGATCTTCCAAATACCACCTGCCATCCCATACAAAATTCCCAAACGCCATCATCTTACTAAATTTTTTGGTGGAAGAATATCATAGGAACTCATTACATGGTGGAATGGCTACAATATTAGCCAAATATCAGGTGTCAATTTTGGATAAATCATGGTAACAGGCAGTCAAATGTTCCCCTCAAATCTCTCTTTAAAATTTAGATCTAAGTGTAGACTAGTTCCTATCTAGGTCCCCTGAACTTCCCGTGATAATGAGCTCCTAAAAACCATTTGAGGTCAATGGTGATGACTATACTGGGGATACAATAACATCAGGAGATAACTCTCCTCCGATCAAGTTATGTCAGCATATTCCACTGGTACCTCTATCAGAGCTGTAATTTTAAAATAGCTAAAAAACCACAGTGCCGAACCACTATTCAAATGTTCCGGCGCTATGTGCCTGGGGTGATATCACATGAAGCAGAACTTCATTTTTCGCCGGCCCCCAGTGGGGAAAATTATCCATCAACCACCCTCTCAAAATTTGGGTAGAGTGGTGGTTTTGTTTCCCCCCCCCCTCTTGTGAGTGAGGTATTTTCCGCTCGTCATAGGAAGGGTGCGCGGGAAATGCATATATAATTGTAATGGTAATGGGTAATAATTAAGGTAATTTAAGAAAAGGATTTACTGGATAGGATACATTAATATTCCCTGTGGTTTATATGCATTGCACTTAAATAATAGCCCCTTGGTTTGAAGCGCGGTCATTGGCTGCCACCCATTAGATTTTAAAGCCACTGAGATTTAGTACACGTGGCATGGTGGCGGACTTTCACCGCCCCCCACCTCGGAGTAATCAGTACACTCAACCCCTCCGTGAGGATAACATCTATTGTTAATATACGTGCTTGTCTAAGTACAAGTATAGTACACTCCACCCCTCCTTTAGGATAACATCAATTGTTAATATACGTACTAGTCTATAAGTAAAAGGTACACCCCAGACCTTCGCCTTAATAACATCTCTTACTAATATACGTGCTCTTATAATGAAGATATTTTGTACATTAGTTAATTTGTACATATAGTGTTAAAACATTAGGACTGTGTTAAGAATCAACACAAGCGATACCAATCCGCCGCGTCAAATTAATGGTGTGATAACCGATTGACGTCTCGATAACAAATACCGCTTCCACCCTCCGCTTCTGTCATTCAGGGCGCTCTGATCACGGCGCGACCACATCGGGTCACAGGACAGGCAGTAATAATCAAGCCTACAGCCGTTTTCCCAAACCCCCTATTCACCGATAAGTATCCTAGTTAGTTGTTATCTAGGATAATGTGTCGGAAGGTTGACATGGGTTTTCTTGATTTGGTTAGAACCCCTCAAATTAAATATGTATGTGATATAAATTCCCACATTCTTATAAATGTTAGTATCATTAGCATTCATATTAGCTTTACACTATTGTTGTTATTATCATTATCATCATCACTATCACTATTATTACAGTTACCATTATTGTTATTATTATTATTATTGCAACAGTTATTATTATCATTATTACAGTCATTATTTAATTTTTCATTATCATCATGATCACTATTATTATCATCATTGTTTTTATTATCATCATTAAAATCATTATTACTGTTATTTAAATTGGGAGCGAGCGAAGCGAACTGCTACTTACCATAAGACCCATTTCGCGTAAGGGGAGTGGAACCAAGTATCGCTCACCAGCAGAGGAAGTTAGAGGTCCTTCAGAACCGAGCTTTGAGGACCCTGCTGGGGGCACCGCGCTGGGCAAACACCCGCGTCATGCAGGCGGAGGCACGGTTGGTACCCCTAGCCACCAGGGTTTGACAGATCGTGGCCTGTCGGGTGGCCAAGATCCTCTGCCAGGCAAGGGAGTCCCGTCGCGCGGGGCAGGCTGTGCAGGGTCCTTTCTACAGCAGCAGCGTGACCTATCGCCGAGCAACACCTGGCTGCAGAGGGTGGCAGACGCCGCCATCCACCTCCCCGGCCACACCCACCTGCTGCTGGATGGACCGACCGCCCCCCTGTCAAACTACGTCGCTCCGCCACCGTGGCAGCCCTCTGCCGCCCAGTTGATTGTCGCCACACTGCCGGCCGCGAAGGCGTTTGTGCACGCGGGAGGAGCTGAGGCAGCACGCCCTGCAGGCGGTGGCGCACGCCATGTTTTTCCCCGCAGCGTCGCCCTGGGAGGGCGGGGGGCGCACGCCAATGTTTTCCCCGCAGCGTCGCGGTCGCTATCTACTATATCGACGGCTCCGTTGACCCTGAGAAGGCCTGACAGGTGCTGCGGTGGTTACGGGCGGTGAGGTGCTGGGCCTGGAGGACACCCGACCATTGCTCCCGCTGCAGACGGAGCTGGTGGCGATAGAGCGCGCCCCTACAGCACGCCCTGGGCCGACAGGAGGAGGTCGTGCTGATTCACACCGACTCCATGTCTGCCCTGCAGTCCTACGGCCCGCCCCGCCCCAACCCATGGACAACGTGCAGCTCACCACCGCCATCCTGGGCCACATCCAGGGCCTCGCCGCGCAGGGGCGCCCCCGTAAGGTTCAACTGGGTGCCCCAGCCACATGGCGTCCGTTGGCAGCGAGGCGGCGATGAGGCGGCCCGGGGGGCCACCAGACATCCCGCGGTGGCCTTGACTGTCTTACTCAGCATCCATGGGGCCAAGGGACTGGGCCCGACGCGCTGTCGTCCTGTGGGCCCCAGAGCAACAGTATCGCCAGCTGGTGCATACATCGAGGCAGGCAGCCTGGCACAAACAACCCACGAACAACAACGAGCCGTTACACCCCGCCCAGCAGCTGTCCCGAGCCGAGGAGGTCGTTCTACACCGTCTTCGGCTTGGCTACTTGACCTGGAGGAGCTGAGGGACGGGTTTGAGGAGCGGCTGTGTGAGCACTGTCCTCATATGACCCCCCATCCCCTGACCCACTACCTGCTTTCCTGTCCCGCTACAGAGCGGCTCAGACAGTGCGTCGGCCCGGAGAACGCGGCTGCCCTCGTTCGGCAGTTTCAGAAAAATCTGCCCCTGCTGCTGGAGGTGGCGCGTGCCGCCCCCCCCCCGATGAACACTAAGGAGCGGGAGTGACCTCACGCCCCGCCCACCTGTGACCTGACTGTGGCTGCGGCTACAGCGGCGGGCTGATGCCCGCTCATTTATTACTGTTTTTTTAATGTATATATGTATGTGTATGTATGTGTGTATGTGTATGTATGTGCATATGTATATGTATATGTATATATAATATGTAATAGATGTAAATAAATAAATAAATATATAAAAAAAAAGTTTAAGCCAAAAAGTGAATAACTACTCCTAAATATTGTCGGATTGAGCTGAACTTCGACATGTAAGTAGTGCTTTCAAAATCAATGGGGGTCTGTGCAACAAACTTTTTGCGTAGAATAAGCCCTTAATGAGTAATTAGCGTAATGAATTAATTAGTGCTAAATAAAACCCCGGTTTTACAATAACTTCTGTTGCTTATTGTAGACTTCTATAACTTTTGTAGACTAGGTATTTTAAAAGCACTTTGAGCTCGCTGCCATGTTCCAGCCGCAAGAACTGAGCCAAAAGCAAAGGGGCCAGAGCTTGGAGGAAGTATGAATACTACCTCCATGGGCCAGAGGCGGACGCCTATACATGATATTAATGTAATTTTCATCATCATCAATATTATAATCATTTTCATATACGTGTGTGTGCGTATATGTGTGCGTATTTTTATTTGTGTGTGTGTGTGTGTGCGCGAGAAAAGGAAGGGAAGGAGAGAGAGAGAGATAGATAGAGAGAGTGAAACGGGAGATGTAGGGATTAAAGGATTGTGAATGGAATGCGCGTGGTCGGGTGAGGTCTCTCTCTCTCTCTCTCTCTCTCTCTCTCTCTCTCTCTCTCTCTCATCTCTCTCTCTCTCTCTCCTCTCTCTCTCTCTCCTCCTCTCTCTTCTCTCTCCTCTCTCTCCCCCTCCCCGGTTTTGGTCCTATCTGACTCTATGGCCATTTCGAGTTGGGTCCCAATTGACTCGTGCCTAGACGGTTTGAGGCCAAATTAACCATTGTCCCAGATGCGCGTGTAGAAGTGAACTGATGATCACTTGACCTAAGTACCAATCGCTTCAGTACCAAATGACCTGCACTCCAGAAGTTTAGGCGCTCAGTGGCATCTCTCCTAGAATCACTTAATACACAACCTTCAGGAGCCGATACCGTTCCCAAAGTACGCACGTGATTCTGCCTACCACCAACGAGTCGCCATTAAACACCAAACTATGTGTCGACTTTTAGACTGACTGCGTAAAGAGCAAGCCGAACAACGAACTCCTTATTGATCACACCAACGCTGGAGTTATGTTGCCACCAACCAAGAAAAAGTATGAGTATGTAAATTTAAAACGCCTGAAGAACCTTGTTGAGAAGTATGACACCACCCCGGTTCTTGAATATCTTCGTGGGATTGCTCACAATTTAAAAAATTTCTGACTATGGGTATGTCCGTCCATTCTAGATAGATTTTTTGGTTTCATATTTGATTTTTTTAAATCGTATTTTATATATGCTTTTTGAAAAGAATCTATTTTTGACATGAATTTAAGACTAATTTTATATATATGCATTTTTATTATGTTATATTAATGTCAAAATTCTAATGTATGTAATTAAAATGCTATTAAATATATGAAAAAATCAATTAATAAATAAAAACGATGCCCCTATAAGCTGCGTCTGTTAGGCGTGTTGTCCTTTAGGCATCATGTCCGTTAGCCATAATGTCCGGTAGGCATGGTGCCCTTAGGCATAATGTCCGATGTCCGGTAGACAAAATGTTCGGTAGGCAAACTGTCCGTTAGGCACATTGTCCGTAGGCAAACTGTCCGTAGGCAAAGTGTCCGTAGGCAAAGTGTCCGGCCACGGCTGCAGGCTTGGTGTTGTTTGTCTTATATATTGTTCCTTACAGGATCTGGCATTAGAAAAGCCAACTTTGTAATTGTACTTTGTAAGTACTTGTGAAATCAAGATATATATAATCATCATCATTATCATTATAAGGGTTTTCAATTCCTGTTTCAAAACTGTGATAGAATAAGTGGAGAGAGTACATCAAATAAGAGGTGAAGAAGCGAAGAGAAGACAACTAGGGGTAGGTGGAGAAAAAACGAGACAGAGGAGGAGGCAATTGAGAACATATCATTGGAAGTAGTTGAGATAGGAAGAAAAGGAAAAGGAAGAAAAGTGATCACGAAAGAAGTGAGAGTGATAAATAGGAAGAGGGGGATAGGAGGAGGTAGAAGGAGTAGTGGAAATAAGGAGGTGAGGGAGATAAAAGGGTTAAGTTAGGGGGAAG
>JACEEZ010011698.1:0-13783 GCA_016584305.1 Chionoecetes opilio
AAGCGATGTAGCGGATTGACATAATGGAAAGAGTGAATTCTAAACTAGTCTTGGATAGTGTTCCTTAAGGTAGGATATTCAAGACAATGTCGCAGTGAATGACAAGTAATGAAAGATCTAACAAGTTTGTATTTTTAACATATTACACTAAATGCCTATAAGTATATTTGTAGCATACACACAACACTAAATTTGCCTACAAGTATGATTTGTAGCATACACACAACACTAAATTTGCCTACAAGTATGATTTTGTAGCATAAACACAACACTAAATTTGCCTACAAGTATGATTTTGTAGCATAAACACAACACTAAATTTGCCTACAAGTATGATTTTGTAGCATAAACACAACACTAAATTTGCCTACAAGTATGACTTTGTAGCATACACACAACACTAAATTTGCCTACAAGTATGATTTTGTAGCATAACCATAACACTAAATTTGCCTACAAGTATGATTTTGTAGCATCAACACCACACTAAAGTTGCCTACAAGTATGATTTTGTAGCATCAACACCACACTAAATTTGCTTATAAGTATGATTTTGTAGCATACACACAACACTAAATTTGCTTATAAGTATGATTTTGTAGCATCAACACCACACTAAATTTGCTTATAAGTATGATTTTGTAGCATCAACACCACACTAAATTTGCTTATAAGTATGATTTTGTAGCATACACACAACACTAAATTTGCTTATAAGTATGATTTTGTAGCATAACCACAACATTTTCTCCCCACAGGAATACAAGATCAGAGTGGAGAGGCTGGTGGAGGGCAAGTGGACACCCTTTGTTGCCAATGACATGCAGATGGAGTTTGTACGCATTGACCCCTTCGTGCGGGTGACCATGACGCCAAACACTAATGGAGTGTTCACTGTCAAATTTAAGGTAATATTTTCCTTCACAAGATTTCTCTCTCCTCTCTCCCCTCTCTCCTCTCATCTTCTCTCTCTCTCTCTCTCTCTCCTCCTCTCTCTCTTCTCTCCTCGCTCTCCTCTCTCTCTCCTCTCTCTCTCTCTCTCTCTCTCTCTCCTCTCTCTCTCTCATCTCTCTCCTCTCTCTCCTCCTCTCTCTCTCTCTCTCTCTCTCTCTCTCTCTCTCTCTCTCTCTCTCTCTCTCTCTCTCCTCTCTCTCTCTCTCTCTCTCTCTCTCTCTCTCTCTCTCTCTCTCTCTCTCTCTCTCTCTCTCTCTCTCTCGCTCTCTCTCTCTCTCTCTCTCTCTCTCTCTCTCTCTCTCTCCTCATCTCTCTCTCTCTCTCTCTCTCCTCTCTCTCTCTCTCTCTCTCTCTCTCCTCTCTCTCTCTCTCTCTCTCTCTCTCTCTCTCTCTCTCTCTCTCTCTCTCGTCTCTCTCTCTTCTCTCTCATAATGTGATAAGGTGAAATAGTAATGATGGTGGTTAAAAACACTAAATTCAATGTTTCCCTGTGTGTGCAGGTGCCCGATGTGTACGGCGTGTACCAGTTCAAGGTGGAGTACAACAGAGTGGGCTTCACCAGGCTGTTCAGCTCCACACAGGTAAGTGACACAGCCTTCAGGGGCTTTGGGTGCCTTAACCCCTTGAGACCCAGAACGTAATTTCCATTGCAATCTGGGTATCATTAGACGATTTTTAGTGAATATAAGCAATATTTTATAGATATGACCTGTTTAGTATCCTTGTCCACTAGGGTGTCCCAAGATCATAGAGGGAAAAAATGAAACATGTTTTTTTTCACTTGCTCGTGTTTTACTTCTGTTCACACATGCATAAGAAGAGTTCCTGTGAAATTAGATGAAATTCAGAGAATATTTAGGGGTCGCGACAAACTGAACAATTTTCTAATAACCTTCAAAAACAAAGAAAAAACTCAAAACATCCCACATTTTTAGAAAGAAACTTATAAGGAAACCAAAACAGACAGTTTTCATTGTTTCCATTCAGAAAGCCTTCTTTTGAAGGTCCTCCTTCTTTTCCCGCCCCACAAGTTTCCGATGGTGGTGGACTAACTGGAGGAGATACTTCGCGGACCCCAGGTAGCGCTGGACTAGGGCGTTGCCCCGCTCCGCGGCATCGTTGACCATTCGGAGGCCAAGTGCCCGTTTCCAAGCGTCCTTGAATCGGTCGTCCTCCTCCCACAATGCCGGGTCCTTTGCCAGGAAGCCCTCATCCGCCTCGAGTTTCTGAAAGAAGGACCGTGTCTTCGAAGTGACGAAGGACAAGAGGGAGGAAGACATCGTCATCTTTTTTCCCTTGAGTTCCCTTGAGTTCCTTCTTCGAGGCGGGCTTGTCCAATGCCTTGACCATCTGCTTCTTCTCCTCCACATCAATCCTTGAGTCGAAGAAGGCCAGTCCCGCATTTTCCTCGGAAACGTACCACAGGTGGCGTCGCAGGGCTTGTTCTGCTGCCTTGGCAACGGTTTGGTCAGGGTATGTCTTGAGGATCTCGAGGAAGAGCACGTCGTTCAACGGAGCTTTCACAGAGATCGGTGCCTCATGCTATTGCTTGCAGTACACCAGAGCAACGAAGAGGGCCACTCGTTCCACTCCGGCCTTCTCTCGACCAGTCAGCGACAGCTGGGATTTCAGTATCTGAAGCTTGAGGCAGTAGATGGCCTTGGCCATCCACCGGGCTTGATGGAGAGCTCCAGGACGGCGGAATGGTTTGGCTGGACCTTCACCACCGAGGAACAGGTAGGAGAGACGGAGAAGTTCTTCATAGTCCTCCCTGGGATGGTTCTTCGACATCAGAGCCTCCTTCAGGAAGGCCAATGCGTCTTCCTTCAGCTTGCTGGCAGTGTCATTGGTGGCGAAGAATTCTACGAGGTCCTCTGATGTTTCCACCGTCTCTCTCTGCGAGGAATCCACGAAGCGAAGGACCATCGATCACGGAGTCGTTTGAAGATTCCAATGTCAGGACCAGAGGAAGAGCCGAGGCTGGCTTCGAAGACATCCTTGAGGATCACCTCGTGGACATGATGGCAGCAGGTCAACCAAAGCAAGCTTCGTCCGAGTTCTTGCTCAATCCGAATGCAAGCACCTTGCACCATGCCAGTGTTCGAAGCCGTGGTGTCGAAACAGAAGGCGATGATCTTATCCCTGACGCCCGCTTCGTCCACCTCCTTCAAGACCACTGCAGCCACGTTTCTGCCAGTCGAATCCGAGCTTGCCGGGACCCCAAGAAGGAACTCGGCGTCATCTTCCCCTGTGAGGAGGACGGCGATGCGGTCCTCCGTATCGCCAGAGAGGGACGGGAGGAGTTTTCCGTCCCAATGCAGGACCAACCTCTCAGGTATCTCCTGGTTCCGCAGTTCCACGATCTTCTCGGCGGCTTGCTCTTTCCCCGCAATTCGTGCTCGATGGACCGTGCTCTTCGAGACCGCCATACTCCCAATGTCCATTCCAAGAACTTGAGCGGTAGCTGCGAACGTTGACGTTGCTTGCCGCACCGACAAACTTCTCTCGATCCCAAGTTGAAATGAGGTTAAGATCCTTCACGAGATCGATGGCGACTGTTTGAGTTTTTTTCCTCTGGCTTCGGGATCCACGAGCCGGTGATGACGTCGTCGACACAGGACTGCTGCTGCTGCTACTGCTTTGGCTTGGGATTTCCGCCCTTTCAGTCAGCCTGGCAATGTCGCTGTCTTCACATTCCCGGAGCCGCTTGAGTCGAGTTCCGCGCTCGACCTGCTTCTCCACCTTCTTCGCTGTCACGAGGTCATTCCACCATGGATGATTCCCCTCTGTCTTCTCTCTGACTCCGTAGGAACTCCTTGTCCTCGTCCTTCACGTCTGCCCGTTGGAGAGAGGAGGAGTGTGCGAGGTCGAAGATTTCTTGGAGGTCTCCTTTGAAAATCTCCTCATCCATACGATGTTTCGGCCTGTCTTTGTTCTTGTTCTTCTTGAGGTCATTGTACGCCTTTACCAGCTTTGACAGCTTCGTGCCGGCGTGTATTACTGTAGTTGTCGGAATCCCGGCGGTCGACCAGAAGGGGAGAACCTCCTCCACCACCGCCTTCCTGCTCCCGCTCGCCGTCTTCCCCATCTCCCGGTGGTGGTGGTAGTAGCGGAGGAGGACCTGCTCCTTTGATGGTAGCCGGGCTCTGGTGATTTCATCGATTGGAGCCTTGTCGATCAGCCAAAGATTACTAGCGGCTCTTGTTGCCATGTTGATAACCTGAGGGAGAAAAAAAGTGGAAATTTAGAAAAATCCTGAAATTTGAGTCACGTCACCTAAATGTTCACTTTGTCGGGACCCCTAAATATTACTCAATTCGCCCAAAATTTCAACGCAATACTGTTTTACTATGAGAGAACCGGAATAACACACGAGCGTGCAACATTTCAAAACTTGCATTTTGGGACACCCTATACTGTCCACTAACTAATTTGGTATATTCAGTTACTTTTCGTAATTTTATGGCTTGACAACATACACTTTTTTTATAGCAAAGGAAAGATCTGGGCGTTAAGGGGTTAATTAATGCCTTAACGCCCAAATTTTTCCTTTGCTATATGAAATTGTCTGTTGTTAACCATAAAATTACGGAAAAGTAACTTAATATACCAAATTAGCTAGTGGCAAGCATACTAAACAGGTCATATCTATAAAATATTGGTTATATTCATGAAAATCGTCTGATGGTACCCAAATTACAATGTAAATTACGTTCTGGGCCTCAAAGGGTTAATGCCTCTCGGTGTGAAGCGTGAGGCTGGGAATGATTCGTCTTACTTGTGAATGCATAGTGACATGAGAAGCTTATTGGATGTCAGTTAAAAGTTTGTTGTTTTGTTATGCTTGAAGGATGTGGTTATAATCAGTCTTGGCAGGAGTTGCTTGAGAGTTGATAGGGCTAGAGGGAGGGAGGGGAGGTTGGTTAAAACAAATAATACATGAAGTAAGTAAAGCTATTATGTTAGATGACTGTCAAAGAGGTGGGATAGTGTTTTGAGAGGAGATTCAAATTGAAGGGTTTTTTTCTGTTACATCATAAGGGACTAGCCAAGGGCAAAGAAAAGAAAATAAAAAGCAATAATAGCTGCCAGACCCAGTAAGAAATTTCTAAAAGGGAGAGGATCAATTACAGTATATATTTTGCTCTGTACAAGGTTGGGTTGAATTGAACATTGTTACAGAATAGATGATATTGTTGCAGGAGATTTTGTCTGATGTTAAGGCTGTGCACGTGTTATTCCTTTGATGACAATGAGTAACCATCATTGGATCACACTTTACAGGTCTCTTTGTAGAATATTGCATTGTTGAAAAGTTTTTGCTTTGTAAAATACTAAATCAAATCAGTAAAATAGGCTTAATTTTCACCAGATAAAAAAATCAAATCGGTAAATTTAGGCGTACTTTTCACCAGATTATGAAAAATTATTTAAAACCCTTCCTTGATCTTTTAAAAGATAAAAAATCCCTTCCTGGATCTTTTTAAATAACCTAAAACCCTACCTGGATCTTTAAAAAAATAGAATAAACCCTTCCTTCATCTTTCAAAAAATAGTCTAAAAAAATAATTTAATGAAAACCCTTCCTTCATCTTCAAAAAAAAAAAATTATTAAAACCCTTCCTTCATCTTTCAAAAAATAATATAAAACCCTTCCTCGATTTTTTAAAAAATTGTCTAAATCCCTTCCTGGATCTTATAAAAACACTAATACGTACATTCGCATGGTCTCGTCTAGGTGTCCGTGCGTCCCTTCACCCACCTGCAGTACGAGAGGTTCATCGAGTGTGCCTACCCTTACTACCCAGCGCCTTCTCCATGATGGCCGGCGTGTTCCTCTTCTCCCTCGTGTTCCTCCACCACAAGGACTCCCCCACCAAGACCAAGAGTGACTGAGTCTTCCTCCTGCCTTTAGTTTTTCATTGTGGGTGTAAAGTGTGGTCATCATGCCTGTCGAGTAAGTTTGAAGGTGTTTCCTGATTTGCAGTCAAGGGGTTATGAAAGGAGTCTGCATTTCTTCAAAGGTTGCAGACATTGTATTATTTAGGTATTGTTACTATAATTATTTAGGTATTGGTTTTGTTACTATAATGTTGATTCAAGGAAGCTTCTATTTTTTTCTAATCCTCTCTTTAGATATTCCAACTCAACTATTTGAAATGAAACCTCAAAGAGGTATCAATGTAAAAGGCTTTGAATAAATCTTTCTTAATATTTTGTAGATAGCTTTCTCAGAATAGAAACATTGCCACCCACACCTGAATGTTCAGGCAAATACATGTATATGGATAGTATTAACTGAATGATTGCTAAATTAGAAAAATAGGTCCTATTTTTTTATTTTAATCCATTAATTAACACCTACTACTTTAGCTACCTGAGGGATGGCACTATAGCTACTGAGGGATGGCACTATAGCTACCTGAGGGATGGCACCATAGCTACCTGAGGGATGGCACTATAGCTACCTGATGGATGGCACTATAGCTACCCGAGGGATGGCACTATAGCTACCTGATGGATGGCACTATAGGTACCCGAGGGATGGCACTATAGCTACCTGAAGGATGGTACTATAGCTACCCGAGGGATGGCACTATAGCTACCTGAGGGATGGCACTATAGGTACCCGAGGGATGGCACTATAGCTACCTGATGGATGGTACTATAGCTACCTGAGGGATGGTTACTATAGCTACCTGAGGGATGGCACTATAGCTACCCGAGGATGGCACTATAGCTACCCGAGGGATGGCACTATAGCTACCTGAGGGATGGCACTATAGCTACCTGAGGGATGGCACTATAGCTACCCGAGGGATGGCACTATAGCTACCTGAGGGATGGCACTATAGCTACCCGAGGGATGGCACTATAGCTACCTGAGGTGATGGCACTATAGCTACCTGAGGGATGGCACTATAGCTACCTGAGGGATGGCACTATAGCTACCTGAGGATGGCACTATAGCTACCTGAGGGATGGCACTATAGCTACCTGAGGATGCACTATAGCTACCCGAGGGATGGCACTATAGCTACCTGATGGATGGCACTATAGGTACCCGAGGGATGGCACTATAGCTACCTGAGGGATGGCACTATAGCTACCTGAGGGATGGCACCATAGCTACCTGAGGGATGGCACTATAGCTACCTGATGGATGGCACTATAGCTACCCGAGGATGGCACTATAGCTACCTGATGGATGGCACTATAGGTACCCGAGGGATGGCACTATAGCTACCTGAGGGATGGCACTATAGCTACCTGAGGGATGCACTATAGCTACCCGAGGGATGGCACTATAGCTACCTGATGGATGGCACTACTATAGCTACCCGAGGGATGGCACTATAGCTACTGAGGGATGGCACCATAGCTACCTGAGGGATGGCACTATAGCTACCTGAGGGATGGCACTATAGCTACCTGAGGATGGCACTATAGGTAACCCGAGGGATGGCACTATAGCTACCTGAGGATGGCACCATAGCTACCTGAGGGATGGTACTATAGCTACCTGAGGGATGGTACTATAGCTACCTGAGGGATGGCACTATAGCTACCTGAGGGATGGTACTATAGCTACCTGAGGGATGGCACTATAGCTACCTGAGGGATGGCACTATAGCTACCGAGGATGGCACTATAGCTACCTGAGGGATGGCACTATAGCTACCGAGGGTGGCACTATAGCTACCCGAGGGATGGCACTATAGCTACCCGAGGGATGGTACTATAGCTACCTGAGGGATGGTACTATAGCTACCTGACGGGATGGCACTATAGCTACCTGAGGGATGGTACTATAGCTACCTGAGGGATGGTACTATAGCTACCTGAGGGATGGTACTATAGCTACCTGAGGGATGGCACTATAGCTACCTGAGGGATGGTACTATAGCTACCTGAGGATGGCACTATAGCTACCTGAGGGATGGTACTATAGCTACCTGTGGGATGGCACTATAGCTACCTGTGGGATGGTACTATAGCTACCTGAGGGATGGCACTATAGCTACCTGAGGATGGTACTATAGCTACCTGTGGGATGGCACTATAGCTACCCGAGGGATGGTACTATAGCTACCCGAGGGATGGCACTATAGCTACCCGAGGATGGCACTATAGCTACCTGAGGGATGGTACTATAGCTACCCGAGGGATGGCACTATAGCTACCTAAGGGATGGCACTATAGCTACCTGAGGGATGGTACTATAGCTACCCGAGGGATGGCACTATAGCTACCCGAGGGATGGCACTATAGCTACCTGAGGGATGGTACTATAGCTACCTGAGATGGATGGGGTGTGAACAGATTTTTATTTTTTTATTTTTTTTCCCGTCCTATAGTGCCTGTAGGCAGTGACCTCCAGGCTCGGATGGTAGGCCCTGGAGGTTCACTTGAGAGATATGATGGTTGGCTCTTGCCGTGGTGGCGCAGGCAGGATTTTTATAATGACGCCTGTGATTAGAGGCTAACTGTGGTAATCCAAGTAAGCAGCTTCAGGCTACTCGTGTGGATGTGTTGGATTGAACACAGGAGTCACAGGCGTAGGAGGCAGGAGGGGTTATGGCTCATCCCCACTTTTTGAGATATTCCACCAACTTTTTCTGGCACATTCACCTTTTTTTGCATTAAATCAATCAATCTACCAACTTTTCATGGTTACATGCATTGTGGCATGCTCTTTTATTTTATCAAGCATTGTCCCTTAAATACATTTCCGTCAGTTCTAGTAATTGGGCATTGTAGGTGCATTTTCCAATGATGGCCAAAATCTCCACTTTTCTGACACCACTTCAATTTTTGCTCATTCCATGATTGTAAGTACTTTATGGGGAATGTTTTTATGTAGCAATTAGGTTCTTTTGTTTTGGGTTGATCAAAGACTACTCTATACGTATAGAGTAGTCTTTGGGTTGATCTATAATTTTTTCATAGAATTTGAAAATTTTGCATTTTATCCGTAATGCCCAAGAGCTGCAGAGACGAAGTGCATTTTTCAACTTCAACAACCCAGGTATGTGTTTCTATATATTATGTTGTGTTTTGGTTTGAAACCCACATTAAATTTGTTTGTTTTTCATCAATTTCTATTACATTCTTTTTTATTTTCTTTATTATTTCAGTCTGATGTTAAATCTTTAAAAAAAAAATTGGAAAAGTCCATTCATTTTATTGATTTTTCTTCCAAATACTTTGTGAAAATTCTGGCATTTTAAAGTTTTTTTCAATGGTGTGGACTTTTTCCCATTTTCTCAATGGGTAATACCTACACCCATTGATATTTTGGGTGACCCCATGCCTTTGTCGCCATTCATGACTGCCAATGATCGCTGCCGACATTTTTCATATTTTAAATAGTCAGTTTTTGGGCGTCGCGGAATTATAGTCCACGATTCCGCGATCGCCGGACTACCAAAAATCCATCGCGGAATTTTATTAAATTTGAATTAATTCCGCAATCGCGGTATTTTTTTTGCCTTTAATTCCGCGATTTTTAGTCCACGATCCAAAAATTTTGACTTTACTTTTAACAGTTATTACTTAATGGGGTATATGGCTAATGCTTTATTTTCTTTGAAGAAAAACTTCACTAGCATTAAAACGATCGCGGAATTTTATTTCAAACTTAAATAAATATTCCGCCGGAATGCCAAATTTTCTATCGCGAAATAGCGTAGTGGACCACCTATTTTTGGATCGCGTGCCCAGCACTTAATAGTATTATATTGCATGGAAATGTTCATGATGGTTCAATTACACTGCTTTTGTGCACCAGCCCGATCAAATTTATTTCAGTATTACTTATTTAAAATTAGCTCATCAAGATTATCAATATTAGCTGAACGAACGTTACACAAATGGGTTTTTTTTTTTTTTTGAGGTGAAAATTGGTACCCGAGTCTTGGAGTTTGGTCCTCCCCTTATGAAAATCATTCGTTTTTCTACGCTTATTGGGAGGAGTCATAGCTAAATGTTTCTGACAGTGCCCTTGGGTAAGTTTGAATGTCCTTGGC
This sequence comes from Chionoecetes opilio, assembly GCA_016584305.1. Taxonomy (NCBI): domain Eukaryota; kingdom Metazoa; phylum Arthropoda; class Malacostraca; order Decapoda; family Majidae; genus Chionoecetes; species Chionoecetes opilio. The sequence goes on from JACEEZ010011698.1 coordinate 9,984, forward strand.
TGTTGACCAACCTTAGTTATCAGCGGGGCTTGTGTGGGAGAAAAATAATCATATAATGATTTTTTTATTTGTAGTGTAGTAACTACAGTCCGGGCCCTGACTAGCATTAGTGTTGCCATGCACAACTTTACATCGGTGCCTTGTTGATTTGAGGGATTATTTGGGCAGAAATTTTTTCCCCTTTTGAAAAGTTTACCACTTTCCCAAATTTTTTCAGACATGCTCGCCACGTCATAAAAAAATTTGGGTTTCTGAATATTTTTTGGTGCATTTAAAAAAGCAGACTATAAATTCTTTAAGAAAAATAAATTGACCAAATCGTATTTTTTTTCAATTTTAGCTTTGGGTTTTTTTGCAAAATGTATTTCAACTTGCTCTTATGTTTTAAAGTTTGTGCAGTTTGTCCTTCCTACAATGCATGCCAATAATTGCTTAAATTTTTATGATAAAATTAAGGGGTGTCCAATATCAAAATTGGACAATGGGGAGGGAGTACAGTCTTCCAATTCAGAGAATTTACTCTATTTTACCGTAGGTAATAAAGTTTAAATTTTGGGTTTTTAAAGTTTTTTTTAGGGTAAGGGGCAATTATGGTTTATTAAAAAAAAATCTAGGGTAGTAATCAACAATTCACATTCCCTTTAAAAAACAAAGTCAGTCAAAGGGGTAAATACTTTTTGGATTGGTTGACATTCCCCTTAATAAAAAACGAAAAGCCAGTAATGAATAACAAATCTTATAAAAAGGGTATGGTACGTAATGTTTGTCCGGGAACTCCTTTAAAGGCCTTTTAGAATTTGGTTGTATATATGAGGTTATTTCTTTTTTATATGGAGTTTCTGGCTATTAAAAAAATGCAGTTCTTTTTCCTAAAAATTGTTCGTATTGTGTTTTTTTTATTTGTATAAAAATTCAAACCAAAAATAATATTAGCTAAGGAAAATGACTCGCAAAATACTATTCTTATGTATTTTTTTTTTTTTTGTCGCAAAAAAAAAGACAAAATAAAAAATAAGAAATTTAAATAATAATAAAAAAACAAATAAAAGAAATTATAATATATATATATATTATATATTAAATATTATTATATATATATATTAATATATATCATATTAAAAAAACTGAATATAGTTATAATTTGGGGAATCTACCTACCGGTGGGAAATCCCAAACTGTCTTAGGGAAAAGAAAAATTCCCCGGGGCAGCAAAAGGGACGCACGACAAGGAAATAGAAGAGTATGCATATTGTTCTTGCTCCTTTGCTCCTGTTCCTTGCAACAGATTTCAGTAGCTTGCGGGATGGCCCCTACTCCCCAAGGGAAACGCTGCTCGGCCGACACTGGGGAGACTGGCGGGAAACTTGTTTCGGTAATTTTTTCCATTCGTTTAAATTTTGCATTTACCGAGGAAGAAAAGGGAAACCCTAACGTATGGTAGTGGTTGCCGCGTGCGAAAAATGACGATAAACGATAAACATAATTATCGCTGAGGGCAAACCCTTTTTTTCGTTTTTCTTTATGCAAAATTTTCTAAAATTATCGCTCATTTACTTCCGCTGTCCCCAAAAAAAAAAGGGGAAAATAAAAGTAAATTCATGGACTCCACAGCTGGATGCTGTCTTTAGGAGGGAGGGAAAGGGAGGGAGAGTGTGACTCAGGGAGAGAACTGATGTGGAATAGAACTTGTAGGCCCTAGACTGGTTCTAGGAAGTTTTTTTTGTTTGTTTAAATTAAATTTTCCTGTGGAAAAATATTTGTATCTTTTTTAATATTTAAAAAAATAAAGGCACTTACATTTATCGCTTTTTTATCGAATTAAATTTTTTTTATCGCTATCGTTTTAAACGTTTATCGCTTACCGCAGTTGGGTTTTGAAATTTTTTTTTCGTTTATTGTTTTTTTTCGCAGTTGGGGGAAAAAAAATTTTGTTTTTCGTTACGCGTTGAAAAAAAAGTTATGCGGAACCCTTGCTATGGTATTATGGCGGGGGGGAAAGTTTTTGGGGCCACAACAAAAGTTGGTTCGCTTTAAATAATAATAAGTTTTTATCCATATGAGACAAATTTCAAAATCACCTTATTTTACATGTATTTGTAAATAAAACGTTAAAAAAGCTATAACTCCTGCAGGTATTATTTTAATACGGCTAAATTGTTTTGGGTTTTTTGCAGGCGGGGACCATCCACCCCCCCCTGGCCAAGCTGGGGATGCCGTGCTGGAGAACAAAACCCAAATTCCCCTTCCTCAACCCTGGAGATCAAAGTAAGCCTTCCCCTCTCTCCTTTCCCCTTCCTCTTTTCTCACATCACTTTTTCACACTTGTAGATAAAAACACTTTGGAATAATGTAGTTTTCGAGAATACAGGGGCGTACGTCCATGCGTGCTTTCAAGAGCGTGTGCTGTGATAGGTACAAAACGATAGTTAGATAGATAGAAATAAGATAGCCTAGTGGAAATAAGAATAGGCATAGGATAGGCTGCTGGGTTTGCGTTCGGAATATGGTGATAATTATATTTTTTTTAATGTGTTATTGGGAAGATTGGATTAAGGTTTGCTTTAGTTATTTTAAACTTATTTTGGGGAAAGTTACCTCAAAGTTCTCCCGTGTTAATTTTTTAAATTTGGGCACATACAAATGAGTTTTCACGGGTTTTATTGATACGACTAGACTGGATTAGGCTTTTGGGGCAGGGGGTGAAAAAGCATGGTGGTACTGTATCAGTTAGGCCTCTAAATTTTAAATTGAAGGAGTGGTGTTGTCAGGAGGGTACGTGACAGAAATTGGTGGGTTTTTAATTTAAAATTCACTGGTCGACAAAAAAAAATCGAAGATATGGTTCTGGAAAAATAAAGCTGTTATAGGTAAATCGACCTGTTGAACCGAATTGAGTTAAATTTAACTCATCACGTCCGTTTTTAAAAAACCAGACGAAATTTTCATAAAAAAAATATGGTAAAAACAGCAGAAATAGGTTTTTACCAATGTTTTCATTTTAAACTCTTAAACTTTTTTTCTCAAACCTATTTTGGGCAGGGGCAGGGTTTTTTTAGTGTGTGGTTTGTGCATGAGCAGGGGAGGGTGTGCGCGCGGTTTTGCGAGGGGGGTTTGCAGGCTGTGTAGTACATTTTTTTCCTAGATGACAGCTATTGACTATGTTTAAACATTTTATTTTTTTTTGCAGAATGAGGGTTTTATTTGTGGAGTCCTAATTTTTTGTTGGTTTTCCGATATGTACCTTGTACCGGGTGTATGGAGCGCCCTTAACGGTGAAAGCATCGGAAGTTTTTTTTTACAATTTGGGAATTTTTACCCCTGAATCGAAGAAACCCCTTTCAAAAATGTTTTAAAACAGCTTATCGCATTACTTCAAGGCCGTATAGGGATCAAGTAAGAAATGGGCCCCCCCGTACAGCAACCCCCGTGCGAACCCTTGAATGAATGGATGCGTGGCAAACGGGCCCTCAGGCATGGCTTCGGAACCAAATGGGTTTTGGGGTGAACAAAAAGGAAAAGTACTGACTGCTATTTTTGCCTCACTACATCAAAAAGGGTATTTAGTAAAAAAACGCGAGCTAAAATGTATCTGACGACCTTTCCCCACAGGCCTGTGCCCAAAATCCGATCTCCCAGTTCCAAATGTTCCCAAAGCAAGTGCTATAAGTGAATCAGATTCGAACGAGGAGGGTAATCCCCTGGATACAGACTTTCAAGAATGGGGACAACAGAGAGCCAAATTCATCAGTCAGAAAAGCTACATGACTTGCAGGGGCCTAGATCTACCCAAGGGAAAGGAA
>JACEEZ010011699.1:0-22056 GCA_016584305.1 Chionoecetes opilio
TTTGAATGGGTAGAAATGTATGTATTCCCCCCACCCATTCACCACCCATTCCCCATCACCCCACCCATTCACTCACCCATTACCCATCACCACACACCCATTCACTCACCCATTATCCATCACCCCCACCTATTCCCTCACCCATCACCCACAACCCATCACCCCCCACCCATTCACTCACCCATCACCCCACACCCATTACCCATCACCCCACCCATTCACTCACCCATTACCCATCACCCTACATCAAAGTTTCCTCAATTCTCGCAACCCACATTTTTTTTTCACAATTCTCGCTAATAGGCTGCTAAAAAAAGAAAGAAAAAAGTGATCGGATCATCTCATATGTGGGCTTAAAACCTTCCCCTGGTCGAGCTGGTTCCAAAACTGTGACATATGATGGGATTCCGCCACGGGGGGCGGCACCTATCGCGGACAGACAGACAGACAGACAGACAGACAGACAGACAGACAGACACACACACTTTCACTTATATTATTATAGATTTATGATGTCAGTTATTAATATTGTATATATTTGCTAGCCAACGGCCTAAATATTAGTCCACTTGCTTAAGTTTATGCATATTTCTTCCCTCTCTCATAATGGCATTTCTTTAGTGTATTTTACTGTTTTTTATTTGATAATATTATTGAACAAACATTTACGAAGATAACAGTATATCATATATACAGTACTGATAAACCATAGGAAGGGAAATGGGAGTGATGATCGAAACACTTTTTTACCTTGTCAATCGACCTCCACTGGCCATGGTCGGGATGGCGCGGGGCAGGAGACGCAAGTCCAGTATACAGTAGTCTTTACAACGAAATACATCAAAACGAAATACATCAATGGAAAGCTAATACAATTGCGCTTCTATTGATACCCTTCATGATAAAAGTTGACTCGATAAGTTTTAAATGGCGTAGAGTTAAAGTGAATATTAAGTTCATACATATTCTTCAGTCTCATAATGGCATTTCTTTAGCGTGTTTTACTGTTTTTTATTTGATAATATTATAGAACAAACATTTACGAAGATTACAGTATATCATATATACTGATAAACCAGTCTATATGATCCGTATATATATATATATATATATATATATATATATATATATATATTATTATATATATATATAATATATATATATATATATGAATCCGAGCGGTCCTCCGACTTCAGGCGCTTGTGCAACAGGCCGATATTCCGTGCGCAGTCCAGATTTACAGTGGTCTATGATATATATATATATATATATATATATATATATATATATATATATATATATATATATATATATATATACATTTATAACAAATACGTCCTCGTAGATCGACAGATATTTATACCTGGTGGCTGGTAGATTTTCGTGTCTTAATCAGGCACTAACAGCCATAGAAAGATTTTCGTGCATCCTCACCTGCAAGAAACATAAAAGCAGGATCAGAGCTGCGTACAAAAGAAGTAAAAGTAGGAGGGAAACCCTCCTTGCGGGGGGTTCTCGAAATTCAAATTCCTGGCTTATGTGATCAGCGTAGCTAATGTTCCGGGCAAGTCTCTGGCTGTAAAGCACAGCGTAGACACTCATGATGACGTCAATCACGCCGCGGAAGATGGCGTAAGGAGACCGAGTCACCTGCAGCGTTGGAATGTTTCGCTTTGATGATCTGGATTCTATAATATTATATGCCTCGACGGCACCGAGTACGATGCCGAGAGTCCCGACGCAGAAGTTCCACAGGAGCCAAGGCCAACTGCTGGGCACGGGGCTTCCCCGGCAAGCCTTGTCCTGCCTGGATCGGGGTTAAGTCCACCCAGCGGTAGGGGAACCAGCCCATCGCTCTGAGGATGCCCAGGGCCAGGGTTGAACTATGCTGCTGCAGATCCATGTTAGGCAAAGCTCCGGGTCGGGCACTCCACCCGGTGCTGGTGGGTGACGCTGCTGCCCGCAGGTGCTTCCCGTAGGTTCTTGCCGCTGATTCCTCCTTCTCCTCCTCCTCCTTTTACCATCCCATTTATTGTTGTTTTCCTTTCCTTTCTTCCTCTACTCCTCCCTCCATCAGCTTCTCCCCCTCTCTCCTCGCACATTTCTATAGCGGTCCCGGTGAAAAAATGCATACTGGCTTAACGCATTGGTGCTGTGGATATGTTATGTATCATCTCCTTTCTCACTATGCTAATAATTTTTTTTATGATACAAAAGAAATACATGAAATTTAATGTGTATGCAGATCAATGTTTGCGGAAGTAAGTAAAATTATTACATTTTTTCTTTAAACAAACAAAATCTGGTATGCTGCATTCAACACATATTCCGAAAAAAATATTTTGTTGAAAATTCACATAATGTATGTTAAAAACAGGTGATGAAGGAGACACGGGCTGAGAACCGAGTACTTTATTCCTGACAAGTTTTGCTTTTATCGCCTTATGTCAGGAATAAAGTACTCGCTTATCAGCCCGTGTCTCCTAAATCACCCGTTTTTACACCTATTTGCATGTCTAAACATAATGAATGTTGTTGAAATCCGATTTTATTGTGTTAGAAGCCATAGAGAGAGCAACAAACCTACCTAGTTTGAAATAGATATGATATGTATTGTATTTTTTTTGCAAATTATTGAATGTAAAATATTTGCATTTGAGATAAGAACATACGCATATAAGGAAACTACAAGAGGCCGCGAGACCTACACGAGGTAGTTCCTGTCATTTAACAATACCTACATCTATTTTTCATCCTCATCCATGAAATTATCTAGCCTCCATTTAAAGCTCCCTAATGGCTCTGCACTAATTACTTGTCCATTCCAATCATTTACAACACTATTTGTGAACAAGTTTTTCCCTATTTTTATTTTAAATCTGCGCTTTTCCAGCTTGAATCCGTTACTTCTTGTTCTACCCTGATTACTAGATGTAATAACTTTTACCGTAGAACCGTAATCACTTTTTTCCTACATCCCCTTTATTGTATCCCTTTATCCACTAAAAAACTTTTATCAGTTAGCCCCTTACTCTACGTCTCTGGAATAAGTGTAGATTTAAAAGCTTCAATCTCCTCTCGTAACTAAAGTTACGCATCCTATGAATCATTTTGGTCATCCTTCTCTGCACTGATTCTAACAAAGACAGATTCTAACAAAGCTGTATCTATCCTGTACTACGGAGACCAAAACTGAACCGCATAGTCTAGGTGAGGTCTTACTAGAGCCAAATAAAGCTTTAGCCTAACCTCAGCATTTCTACTTTTAACATTTCTGGTTATGAATCCTAACACCCTATTAGCTCTATTTCTAGCATCAACATATATTGTTTCCTAGGTCGGAGGTCGGAGCTCACTCTCACTCATCTTTTTCACCTTCTGATCTTTTCAGCGATACATTGCGTATGGTGTATTTATTACCAGGGTTTTCTCTACCAACATTCATAACGCTGCACTTATCAGTGTTAAATTCCATCTGCCACCTGACTACACACTCATTAAGTTTATCTAAGTCTCCCTCCAATATGTTTACATCAGACAGTGATCTAATGATCCTACCTACCTTAATATCATCAGGAAACTTGTTGTTAGCTCTGCTAATCCCACTATCCAAGTCATTGATATAAATAAAAAATAGTAATGTACCCAAAACAGACCCTTGTGGATCCCCACTTGTCACCTGCCCCCATTTAGATTTAAAACCATTAATTGTAACCCTTTGTTGCCTATGGGCCCCAGACATAACTACGTCACGGTTTGTTTACATCGGTGCATTGTGGGGATAAGGCGGGGTCGCCGCGGGTGGACCTACGAAGGGAAAACTACGGCGATGGAGGAATTTAGAGTTATTTTGCGCGAAATTGATATTCCAGGTGCTATATTACTGTGCTCTGTTCGCGCTGACAACACTATAGAGAAGACCTGAGGTAATGGCTGATGTGCAGAGGCTTCTAAACCAAGAAAACAGAGTCATAACAGAGCCTCGTCAAAAGGTAAGCAACTGGTAGGTACGTAACGTGTCCCTACCACTTGCTTACTTCTTAATGAGACTCTGCTGTGACTGTTTTCCTGGTTTAGAAGCCTCTGCACATCAACCATCACCTCAGGTCTTCTCTATGTTGTCAGCGAGCACGGAAATATAGCACTTGGAATATCAATTTCGCCCAAAACAACTCTAAATTTTTTCATCGTCGTAGTCTTCTCTTTGTAGGTTGTATACATATTCATGGTTATGATAGTATTAAAATACCTTATTAATTGAGTTCCTTTTGTTGTCTTTTCTCATAATAAGTAGGGTATTATTCTAGTGTTTGCCCATACTCCCCCTCTCCCACAAAACAAGCTTGGGGACCTGGGGGAATGCGGGATTTTTAGCTGGGGTACAAAATATGCGTCGCAACCACATAGTTTTTGAGTTAGGGGTGTTGTAAAAATTGCCTAGATCAAGGGAAAATTCATTGGATTTCTTCTGAGTCCAGAAACGTGTGAACCTGACGATCCTCACAGAATGATGACCGAAGTGTCGAGAACACCCCCAACCTCCCGCTAGGAGGTTAGGTTATATTTGGTTAGGTTAAGGTAGGTTATATTTGGTTAGGTTATATTTGGTTAGGTTAGGTTTAGTTAGATTTGGTTTGGTTAGATTTGGTTAGGTTAGATTTGGTTAGGTTAACTTAGGTTATATTTGGTTAGGTTAGGTTAGGTTAATTTTGGTTAGGCAAATTTCTCTAGATATAAGGTAATTACCCTAGATCTAGGGAATTTTACCCCCCCATACACAACTCTTAAATAATGTGTTTCCGACGCATAATTTGTTCCCCACCCGAAAACCCCACATTCCCACAGGTCTCCAAACTTGTTTGGTAAACATAGCAAACACTATAATTTTATATGTGGGGTTTAATATTTAATGTGGGGTTTTCGGGTGGGGAACAAATTATGCGTCGGAAACACATAATTTAAGAGTTGTGTATGGGTGGTAAAATTTCCTGGATCTAGGGTAATTACCTTATATCTAGAGAAATTTGCCTAACCAAAATTAACCTAACCTAACCAAATATAACCTAAGCTAACCTAACCAAATCTAATCAAACCTAACCTAACCAAATCTAACCTAACCAAATCTAACCTAACCTTCTAGCGGGGGGTTGGGGGTGTTCTCGACACTTCGGTCATCATTCTGTGAGGATCGTCAGGTTCACACGTCTCTGGACTCAGAAGAAATCCAATGAATTTTCCCTTGATCTAGGCAATTTTTACAACACCCCTAACTCAAAAACTATGTGGTTGCGACGCATATTTTGTACCCCAGCCAAAGAGCCCGCATTCCCCCAGGTCCCCCGCATTCCCCCCAGCAGGTCCCCAAGCTTGTTTTGTGGGAGAGGGGGAGTATGGGCAAACGTGCACTAGAATAATACCGGGAATTTTACCCCCTATACACAGCTCTTAAATTTTGTGTTTCCGACGCATAATTTGTTCCCCACCCGAAAACCCCGCATTCCCACAGGTCCCCAAACTTGTTTGGGGGAAGTGGTAGAGTATGGGCAAACACTAAAATTTTACCAAATTCCCTAGATCTAGGGTAATTACCTTATATCTAGAGAAATTTGCCTAACCAAAACTAAACTAACCTAACCTAACCAAACCAAATATAACCTAAGCTAACCTAACCAAATATAACCAAACCTAACCTAACCAAATCTAACCTAACCTAACCTAACCAAATCTAACCTAGCCTCCTAGCGGGAGGTTGGGGGGGTTCTCGACACTTGGGGCATCATTCTGTGAGGATCGTCAGGTTCACACGTTTCTGGACTCAGAAGAAATCCAATGAATTTTCCCTTGATCTAGGCAATTTTTACAACACCCTTAACTCGAAAACTATGTGGTTGCGACGCATATTTTGTACCCCAGCCAAAAATCCAGCATTCCCCCAGGTCCCCAAGCTTGTTTTGTGGGAGAGGGGGAGTATGGGCAAACACTAGAATAATACCCTACTTATTATGAGAAAAGACAACAAAAGGAACTCAATTAATAAGGTATTTTAATACTATCATAACCATGAATATGTATACAACCTACAAAGAGAAGACTACGACGATGAAAAAAATTCGAGTTGTTTTGGGCGAAATTGATATTCCAGGTGCTATATTTCCGTGCTTGCTGACAACATAGAGAAGACCTGAGGTGATGGTTGATGTGCAGAGGTTTCTAAACCAGGAAAATAGTCACAGCAGAGTCTCATTAAGAAGTAAGCAAGTGGTAGGGACACGTTACGTACCTACCAGTTGCTTACCTTTTGACGAGGCTCTGTTATGACTCTGTTTCCTTGGTTTAGAAGCCTCTGCACATCAGCCATTACCTCAGGTCTTCTCTATAGTGCTGTCAGCGAGAACAGAGCACAGTAATATAGCACCTGGAATATCAATTTCGCGCAAAATAACTCTAAATTCTTCCATCGCCGTAGTTTTCCCTTCGTAGGTCCACCCGCGGCGACCCCGCCTTATCCCCACAATGCACCGATGTAAACAAACCGTGACGTAGTTATGGGTAGGGTCCATTGAGTTATAGTGCCTCAAAGAATCTGCATGGTTATAACTCTCTTGTGGTTTTTCCGAAATTCCTGATATTCACCGGTTACTCATGAACACAAGGTTAGATACAACACAAATAATTATGCACGAAATATAATCAATACTTATATATATATATATATATATTATATATATATATATATATATATATATATTATATATAATATATAATATATATATATATATATATATATATATATATATATATATATATATATATTATATATATATATATTTATATATATACATATATATATATATATATATTTCACGTTGGAGCCTATAGCACCTATAGGCTATTTCAATTTTTGTTCTTTGACGACTCAGGTGGTTGGCCCTGCACATTCTGGAGGGTCGTGATTCCTTGTGCCGTGACAGCCTTCGGCTGTGGTGGTAGTGGTGCAGGCTTGATTTTTATAGTAAAATCTGTGATCTATAGGTGAAGGTCCGTTTCTGTGATGGTCAACCCTCAGTTTAGGCTCATGCTGCCACCTGGTGTTCCATCCCCCGGGCCATTTTAAAAATTTTCCCGCGGGGCGAAAAAAAAAAAAGGGAAAAATGTGGGCATGCGCGTTTTTTTTAAACCCACTCAAAGATGGTTTTAACGTTGTTTTCCTTTGGGGGGGGGATTTAAAAATTCGGGAAACCTTGTGTCACAAAAACCAGGGCCCCCAAACCTAAAAACTCAAATCTGCTTCTTTTATTGTGTTTTTTTAAATCTTTGGAAATTAAAATTCAGGTTTTTTAACTCGGGGGTTTTTCCGGGAAAATTCCCCCCATTTTGGGGGGGGGGGGCTTCGAAGACCCGATAGGGTTTTTTGTTTTGGTGTGGCTTTTTCCCAACCTTTTTTTTATCAAACAAATTACTACATTTACTATTTTATTTTATTTTTTTTGGGGAAACATTTACACTATTAATTTTATTACTAAATTACCTATTTATTTAACTACAAACTACTCCCATTTACTATTTTTACTTTATTTATTTTATTTAAACTATACAAAACTACATTTTACTACAAAATTTACAAATTTACTCTTTATTTTACTACACTACTATACTAATTACACTAACTACTTTTTAATTATTTACTAACTTACTACAAATACTATACTTTTTTTTACTACTTACTACTTACTACTATTTAATTTTTTATTTTACTTTTTTACTTCCAAATATTTACTCATACTTCTTTTTCTGAAAAAAGGGGCTTTTTCCTTTTTATTTTAAAAACCCTAACCCCCAATTTTCGTGGGGCCATTTTACCATTTTTTTCAGGCAAAAAAGGGGACAAAAAAAATATCATCAATTTTAAATCAAAAAAAAACGGCCCCCCCACAAAAAAATTTCAAAAGGGGGAATTTGGGGGGAGACTTTTACACTTTTCCAAAAAACTTTTTTAGGCGGGGCGGGGGGGAAAAAAGGCCCGCGGGGAGTGTGGTGCAGATTTTAAAAAAAATTTTTTCCCTTTCCACTTTTTTTCCCTTTTTTTTCTCGCCCCATCGGGGGGGTCCCGGGGTTTTCCCTGGGTTTCGAAGGGAAAAAAACCCTTGTTATTGACTTTAATTTTATTTAAAAACCCCTAAACCCTTTTGGAATTTTTTTTCAGTGGGAGTAAAATCTGGGGATTTAAAGGGGGTTTGTTTTTTAGGGGTGGGGTAGGGTATGTTGTGTTTTTGTGGTGTGTGGGTTTTTTGGTTTTTGTGTGTGTGTGTTTTTTTAAAAGGGTTCATTAAAACCCCAACATTCTTGCCCCCCGGGAGGCTAAAAAACTCGGGGACCCCGGGTTTAAATTTTTAAAAACCAAAAAGCGCCCCCGGAGAAAAATTAGGGGCCCGGGTTTCTTAGGGGGGTTTTAAAATTTTTGGGGGGGGGACCCCTTTCCCCTTTTCAGGGGGGGGGGAACCTGGGGAACCTCGGTTGGGAAAAAAACCCCCCTAAAAATTTTTTGGGGGAAAAAAAATTTCCGGAAAAGCGGGGGGGGTGTTTGGGGAAAAGGGGTTTAAACCCAACGGGAAAAATATCCCCCAAAAAACTTTACCCCTTTTTGGCCCAAATAATAAAAAAGGCGGGGTTGTGGGTGTGTTTTTTTGTGGTGTGGTGTGTGTGGTGTGGGGTGTTTTGTGTGGTGGTGTAGGGTGGGGTTTTTGGGGGGAAACCCCTTTGGGGGGTGGGGCTTTTTGGGCGTGTATGTGTGTGTGTGTTTTGGGGTTGTGGTGTGTGTGGGGGTTGTTTGTGGTGGGGTGTGTGTGTGTGTTGTTTTGGGGTTGTGTGTGTTTTGTTTTGGTGTGTTTTTGGGGTGATTGGGCGAGGGGGTATTGGGGTGTTGTGGGGTATTTTTTAAACCCCTTTCCTTTCAACTAAAATAAAATTTTCTTTTTCCCAAAATTTCACCCCCCCAAACTGTTTGTTTTCCCTTAAATTTTTGTTTTAAATTAGGGGCGATTTTTCCAAAAGGGTTTTTAAAGCAAAAAAAAAAGTATTTATAAACCCCTTCGATTTTTTTAAAAGTGGGGAAAGCCCCTTTTTTTGGGAACGATTAAAAATCAAATTGCATTGTCTTTTTAAGAGGGGTAAAACTCAAAGGAGGGGAAGGGGGTTTTCCGCGGGGGACTTTTTTTTTGGGGAATTTTTTGTTTCCCCTTTTTTTTTTTGAGCCCAGGGGGGGAAAAAAAAATTAATTAAAACCTTGTTGTCTAAAATACCCTTTGGGGGAAAAAAGGATCCCGCCCAAAAAAAACCCTGCAAAAATTTTAAAAAAGGAATTTTCCGGGCCGGTTTGAAACCCAAAGGGTTTCGGTAAGTTTTTTTTAAGGTATTTTTTTCATTTATTAAAGGTTGGGTTTTAAATTTTTTTTTTCCCAAAGGAAAAAAAATTAAATTTATATTGGGGCCAAAAATTAAATTAAAAATTTTAATTTAAAAGCTTAGTTTTTTTGCGTTTTTTTTCCGTTTTTTTAGTGTTTTTTGTTTTGAAAACCCAAAGGAGGGCTACCAAGGGGTTGGAGAAAAAATTTTTTCAAAAAGGGAAAAAAAGGGGCCCTGGAAAAAATTAAAAAAATTAATTTTTTCCCTTTTTAAAAAATTAAAGACCCCAAAGATTTTTTTTAAACCCCAATTTTGTAAATCCCCCGGACCCGAAAAAAACTTTTTGATAAAAGGGCCCCGGGCTGAAAGCAAGGTGGTTCTTTAAAAAAAAAAAAAACAAAAAAAACGGGGGGGGGGGGTTTTCCGGGTTTCCGAAAAAATGGAAAAGGGGCAAAAAAAAAAGGAATACCCCTTTTTTCCCCTAAAAAAATTTTGAGCATTTTTAAAAAAAAATAAAAAAAAATTTATTTTCTAAAAAAATCGGTAAAAAAAGGATAATTAAGAAAACCTTGGGGGAAAGGGGAAGAAAATTTAAAGGGAAAAATAAAAAAAAATTTTGGAGAAATTAGTACTTTCGGGAACTTTTATTTTTGGGGGGGGACCCCTTTTTGAAACCGGGGGACTCTCCCGCTGGAAAAACCTTTGTTTTTAATTTTTTATTTAAGCAGTTGTCGTAAAAATTTTAACTTTTAGAAACCCCCGTTTTTTTTTTCCCCCTTAGAAAGGCATTTTACGTATTTTTTTAAAAAGGCAGCATTTTAATTTGGGTTTTTAAGCAGGAAAGGGGTAAAAAAAATTTGGGGGGGGGGTTTCAGTTTTAGAGCTTTTTTTGGATTTTCCATTAGTCATTTTTTAACAAAAAACGGGTTAAAAAAAAAAGTGAGTTTCAGGCCTAGCAGAGTTTAAGCTCAAAAATACCTTTTTTTTCCTTCCGCAAAGGAGAGAAAAAGTGTTCGGGAGAAAAGATTTTTGGAAAACCCTGCACTCAGACAGCTATAGAAATAATTTCAGAAATTTTTTCTAATCAGCCCCTTTTTCCTCTCATTAAACTCCCTTAAATTCTCAATCACAGAAACCAAGGGTGTTTCTTTTGGGTTACCCACCTGGAGTTATTTGTATGTCGACTCCCACTTCTGCCCCTGTTTAAAAAAATTACCCTCCCCCTCCACCTCCCGGTCTTAAATCTTAAAACCTAAAAACCCTGCGGGGATTTTTTAAATTTGCCGCCTTTTGTTTAGAGGCTCATGTACCCCTTGTTTCCTCTGTTTGCACTATCCATCGAAGATGCGTTTATAGGCAGCATGTGGGTTTTTTCTTAAGCCATCGAAGTTTTTCCCCCGAAACCTGCATCTGGCGGGACTCAAACCCTGGGTTTTCCCACCGACCCGCCACTTGCAGGTGCCCCAAAATAGGCCCAAAGCCCCCCCCCATGCTAAAATTACTACTATTACTAACTACTACTAAAAGGCTACTACTACTAAAATACTACTACTACATATACTACTACTACACTATACTACTACTACTTTACTTATACTTTTATTGCTGCTTATTCCGTTTTGTTCCTCCGGATGAGAGCCTTAAATTTTCCCCGGTTCTGACCCCAGCTCCACAGGAAATAAACCCGGGAAAAGAGGCAATGCAACTGAAATTTTCAAGAAACCCCAACCCCTTATACATGGGGATTTATAAGGAAATTTTGGGCGAAATTTCTATAAAGTTACCCCTAACCCATTATAGGTTTTAGGAGGGGGGCATGCACAGGTATTAAAAATGGGAAATATCCAGTCGGGGTTTTCTTTATAATTACGATCTATTAAAATTTAATTAAAAAACAAATTTTCAGTGTTCCCCTTATTTTTTTTCCCTTTAGTGAGGGTGATGTAAATTTGGGTGTCATTAAAATCCTTCCATAGAGTTTTCCCAAAAACCCTTTCCGTCCCTGCCCCAATGCTTTAACAGAAAAGAAACCCCAAACCTCAAGATATGAAAAGAAGGTAAAAATTTTTAGATAAAATCAAACCCTAAAAAATGCTTGGCGGGACTAGCCCCCCAAACTTTCTCACTAAAAATTTCCCTATTTCATACTCACAAGATCCGCTTTAAAAGGTAAACACTTGATTTAACATAATGGCGAGACTTTAAAAAGGCGGTTTGAAGTTTTTTTTTGACATTTTTCCTAGCTTAAAAAGTAAAGCTAAATCAAAGGTACACGGGCTAATAAAGGTGCTTAAAAGCGATATCGTTTCCCTTTTTGCACTAAAAAAGGTTAGCGCAAATTTAAAAAAGACATAATAAAAAGGACCAGAAAATAAAATTTGGGGTTTAAAAAAATAAATTCTAAAAGGAAAAGATAATATAGCGGGTTTTTTTAAACCAAGGTTGATCACATTTGGCGCGTTGCAGACTCGTGCCATCCCAAAAATGGAAACAATGGTATTGTTGCCCCGGGAAGCGGGTTTTTCCCAAAGTGAAAAACCGTTTGGTGCAGCCCGGTGGAGTTGCTAGGTAGTGAAAATAATGCTATTTTTAGTGTTCGTTCATATTGTCTTTAATTTGTCCCCACATATGCATATCTTTTAGTATCTACCTGACACATAATTATATTAAGTGTCCTACCCATGCACACCCCTTATTTACCGTTTTTCAAGAAAAACAAAAAAGAATAAAAAAATGCTTTTTTTTGGGCATACGAAGAAAATGCACACTTTAAAAATAGATTACAAAAAAAAAAAAATTTAAAACCCCGGTGGGGCCCTTGGTTTTGGTTTTTCCCTTTAACTTTGCACTGGGTAAGACTTTTAAAAAAAAAAATTTGGTTTAAAAAACAAAACAGAAAAAAAAAATTAAAAAAATTTTTATAAAAAATAGCTAGGTTTGGTTATGTTAGAAAATTTAGGTTAGATTTGGGTTTTGGGTTTAATTTAAGGACATATTTTCAACGAGCACTTTTTCCCATTTCCCTTTGGAAAACCTCATTTTTGGGCTGCCCCCAAACAGGTATGTTTGGGGGAAATAATGCGTCCCGAAAAACACAGCATTGCACCGTCGCCCCCCCTTAAGCACCTGGGGCCACAAGTGACCCAAAGGGTCCATGTTTTAAAACAGCTTAGGGGACGCATCAGCTTTTTTTGGTATTTGCGTGGGATTGATGACGTCCCTTAAAGACTTTAAAAGTGTCAAAACAAGGGCGCCCGCCTATAAAGGGGTTTGTTGAAAACGAAAACCAAAATAACAATACTCAAAAATTGGATATATGAGGGTTTTCTGACTAAAAAACCTGAAAAGGGCATAAAAACGAAATTGGGCCCAAATATAAAAAAACCCCGGGCCTTTTGTGGTGATATTTTTTTTGTGGTGATGAGCCAAGAATGGTGGGGTGCGGCATCTAACCACTCGGGAAAGGGGGACTAGCGATGCCAACACCCCCCAAGCGCACGGTACGCGTCAGACTGAAGGTTTTAGTCCCCTTTTTCCTTTAATTCAAACCCAACCCCTTTGCCCCTCCAGCAGTGATGGGTCCGGGGGGTTAAAGGCCGGGGGTTTGGCCCCGTCCCCCGGGGTGGGGGCTTCCCCCAAGGGCGGGGAAGACGAGTTACAAATAAATGGGATTATATAATTATGGGTATTTGTAAAATTAAAACTATTCCCCTGTTTATGAAGGATCTTTGTGCACCACTGCCCAAACATGTCTTTACTTTTGACTGAATGACCAGTATGGTAAACTTTTCAAATCCGCGGGGGAAAAACAGCTGCTGAACTACTTTAAATTAGGGGACTGCCATTTTAACTATGTGGGGTTGAGTTATTATCCCGGTTAGGAAAAAGAGCGTTTGCAAATTAAAACAGATTTTTTTACTTTTCCTTTAAAAAGTTCTTAAGTTTTTTGGGGCATGCTTAAAGGGAATGTTTACCCGGAAAAAACCGGGTAACCCAAATTCCCCAAGGAAAAATTTAAATTTTAAAAACCCTCTGGGTTGTAACAATCCTAAAATAGATTTTACATGTGGGGGGGGATTTTCCCCCTCAACAAAAAAAACAAATTTTATTATTCGTATTTCTTAGAAGTAATCGCCCTGAAAAAAAGGGATTGTTCAAATTAAAAATTGGTCGCCCCAAAAAAAAAATTGAAAAAAATGGTTCTGGACAAAATTTAAAGAAAATTATAGGAAAACGCCCCGGCTGAACTCGAATCTGATGTTAAATTTAAAACTCTTCACGCCTTTTTGAAAACGGACGAAAATTAGGGGGAAAAAATAGGGGAAAAAAACCCAGCAGAAAAAGGTTTCCCCAAATTTTTTTCATTTTAAATTTTTAAATCTTTTCTTTTCTAAAACCCTATTTGGGCAGGGGCAGTTTTTTGGGATTCAGTGGGGTTTGTGCAGTGAGCAGGGGGGGGGTGGCGGCCCGGGGTATTGGCGAGGGGTTAGCAGGCTGTGTAGTACATTTTTTCTACTGAACTACAGTATTGGGGCATATGTTTAAAAATTTTTTTTTTTCTTTGGGAGATATGATGGTTTTTATTTGTGGGGTCCTTTCTTTTAGTTGGGGTTTTCCGTTAAGTTTAAACCTTTTACCGGGCCCCGTGGGAGCGCCGTAACTGGTGAATTTCATTTGGGGCAGTTTTTGTTAATATGTGGAAATTTTTACCCCCGACAGTCTGGGAAAAAACCCCCTTTCAAAAAATGTTAAAAACAGCTTATTGCATTATTCAAGTGCCCGGAAAAGGTGATCAAAAATAAGAATGGGGGCCCCCCCCACGTAGAGCAAAACCCCCGTGGGGGAACCCCTGAATGAAAAGGGGCGTTTTGGCAAACCCGGCCCCAGGCATGGCAAAACGGGCCATTCCCAATGGTTTGGGGAAACACAAGGATCACTGTACTGACGGGTATTTTCCTTTTACTAACATCAAAGGTATTTAGTAAAAAAGCGGGGCTTTTAAAAACAGGGATCCCGGGGTCCCCTTTTGCCATCAGGCCCGTGCCAATGGTCCTGACCCCAGTTCCAAATGTTCCAATTTTCAAGTGCCCATAAGGAATCAGCGAACGAGGGGGGATTTAAAACCCCTGGATACAGAAATTTTTAAGAAATGGCCCGACAACAGAGAGCCCAAAATTTATCAGTCAGGAAAGCTACATGACCTTTTAGGGGCCTAGATTTCCCCCAAAGGAGGGGAAAAATTTAAGCCTTGGATCTGTCTCAAGGGGTGGGAAATTTGCACAAGAAAAAGTTCTCATAACCACGTTTCGTCGTAGGACCCAATTTAAAGAAAATTTTAAATTTTTCAAGGGTGGAAACAAGGGTTTGTTTTCTGGTTTGATGTTTTACACAACCCCAATGGAACAACTTTTTTAGTCTCACACTTATGAATTTAAAATTTGAGTGGCGGTGTTCCTAGATTCAAAGGAAAAAAAAAAACCGCTAAAGGCCGTTCTTTTGCATAAAGGAAATTTAAACTTCCGAGTGTTCCTTGCGCCCGGCCATTTAAATGGTTTAAAAATTATGAAAAATATGAAAGGGCTTTGTTTTTGCTGTTAAAAAATGAAGGAAAATTTAGTGGGAACTGTTTTTGGGGGGGCCTGAAGGTAATTTTCCCTTTCTTCTAGGCCCCCAGTTAAGGTTACACTAAGCACGTATTTTTTTTGGTGTGGGGGCTCAGAGCGGACAGCAAAAAATTTCAAACCCCCAAAAGGGAAAGGCCCGCACGACCCAAAGACTCACCTTTAGGTTCCCAAATGTATGTACAAACCCCCTTTTTTGACAGTGGGAAAAAATGTAGCCTACTTTCCCCCATGGGATCTGAAAATTGGGAATGAAAAATTTTGTGAAGGGGCCCTGGATCAAAAAGGTGCTGGCTTTCAGTATTTTTTTAGCCCCAAAAATTTTAACGCACTTTTTCTGAAGCCAAAATAAAGGGAGGTGTTTTCAATGGCCCCCCAATTGCCCAAATACTCAATGGAGACTTTTTAAAGAGCCTAACTGCCCTGGGGGAAAAACTGCTTTTGGGAAAAGCTTTTTTGGGTGTTAAAAAGAAAATACTGGTAATGTTCGAGATGAATTATGAGGGGAAATTGTTTAAAGACATTGAAGGTTTTCCCTGCGTTGGGGGTCGGATGTCACTCAAAAAAACCAAATTTTTTCCCTTTCCCCAAACTTTATTTTTTCCCCCCCGAAAACTTGGCGCCCCCGGCAGTGATGAGCAGGGGGAACGTTTTCCCCCAGGACATTGCACCAGGAAACCCGGGTACCAAGGCGATTCAGTCCCCCCCAAAAGATAGGGGGCTATTGCGGACGAACAAAAAGTGAAAATAGCGCCCCACAAACGAAAGGGGCAAAATACAGAAACACTTTGTGTATAAGCAGGGTGAGTACCCTTTTTTGGTTTGGGATAGTTTTGACAAAAAGTATATTTAATACCAAAAATTTTAAAATTTTGACCTTTTTTCCGAAGAAAAATCTAGATTGGAAGTCTTCCCCAAAAATAGCGATTTTTTCCCCAAAAAAAATCCCGAACTGGGGCTCCAAAAAAAAAAACCAATTTAAAATAAAATATATATATATAAAAAATTTAATATATAAAATATTTAATTTTATATAATATATATATAAATTAAAAATAAAATAAAAATAAAAATATATTTTATAAAGTTAAAAATCACGTGATTTGGTAATTTATTTTTTAATTTTACAAGGGGGTTTGGGGATTTTGGGGGGGGGATTTTAATTTTCCTGAGGGGAGAGTCTGGCAACAATTGGGGCCCGCGCCCAGCCGATCTAGGTTGTTTGCCAGTTTGGGTTGTGCAGGTATCAAGAAAAAAACCGGGATTGTCTAATTTCCCCGGGTTTAAAAAGGGAATAATAAAAGGTACGTCCTCACACCCGGTTTTCAGTTTCCCATACCGGGTTTTTACCCAAAACCGGGGCCCCAAAAAACCGGTATTACCCGGATGGTATTTGCTTTAACGTTGGTTTTTTTTTCTGCATTCTAAAACAATTATTTAAACCCCTACAGCCTCGACCCCCTAAAATTTTTAAGTTTCCTTAGCGTGGCCATTTTTTTTTTTACAATTTTAACCCCCCCTGTACAGCATAGACCCCCCTTTAAAAAAATTTTCCCGTGGGGGTCGGCCAGTGGCGGGGTTTAAAGGGGGGGCCCCGTAGAACCAAAGGGCCCCCGGCCTGGTTCCGCAAAGGGGGCCCCCACCCCCGAGGGAAAAAAAAGTTTTTAATGAAATCTGAAAGCTGGACATTTCTTATTTTCTTAACATGTACATTGCAAGTAC
Source organism: Chionoecetes opilio (assembly GCA_016584305.1). NCBI lineage: Eukaryota > Metazoa > Arthropoda > Malacostraca > Decapoda > Majidae > Chionoecetes > Chionoecetes opilio. The sequence continues at coordinate 16,746 of JACEEZ010011699.1, forward strand.
CCTAATATGTCAAAAATTATTTCCAACTTAATGTTAAAAAAAATGGGTTTGGGAAAAATTTTTAATTTAAAAAAAAAATGAAATTTGAACCCCATTTGGAAAATTCTAGGGGTCCTTTTTCCCCCCTTAAGTGTTTTTAAAATTTTTCCAGAAATTCACAACTCCCCCTTTAGATACCTCTTTAAAATAAAAATTAAAAGGGGGGGGGAGATTAAAAAATGAAAATAAATTTCTAACCTAACCTAAACCCGGGGGAAAATTTAGCCTTTCCCCCCTTTTATCTCGTTTTGGGGGTATTTGGTTTGGGGTTATAGTGAGGTTAGGTTAGAAAATTTTATTTTTGGGGGGCCAGGGCGGGGGTAATATAAGGGGGAGGGGCGTTGAAGGGGGGGATCCCTCCCCCACTTTATAAATTTCGTTTTAGAGGTATCGGGAAAGGGGGGGTTTTGAAGGGCGGGGGAAAAAAGGGAAAAATTAATAAAAGGGGTGGGGAAAGGGTTCTAGAATTTTACCCCACATTTCATTTAGGGCCCCCCAAATCCCACCCGGGCCCAGGGGCCCCCCACACCACAAATCCGCCCCTGGGGGTCCCGGGCCAAACTCTTTTTTTAATTCGTAACCCCCACCGTAAAGCTTAGAGCCCCCTAAAAAAAAAATTTTTAGTGGGGGGTAGGCCCTTTTTTTTTTTAAAATCAGTAATTTGTGTGTATAAGTAAACCCCTAAATAAGGAAAATAACAAAAATTTTATTCAAAAACCTTTTAAAATTTATTTTTGGGGCAAAGAGTTCCCGAGATTCCCGAGTAAGACAGTTATTAATAATATATATTAAATAAATTTTATAAAATAAAAATATTAAAAATATATATATATATATTATATATTTATATTATATTATATTTATTAAAATAAAATATATATATAATATATAATTTTATATTTTATATTATATATAATACCCCAAAATTTTCCCTTATTTACAATTGCATCATTGTTTTCATATATACCATAGATAGTAGTGGGTTGGGGGGTTGTTGTGTGTTTTGGTGTGTTGTGTGTGTGTGTGGATTGTACGTGAAATTTATCTAGTTGTATTCAAAACTAGTTATATTTTAAAAGGGCCGAGCGGGCGCTGTTTTGGCCCCGTCTCCCTATCAACATTTTTTTCATTAATCCCTTTGTGGGGTTTCGGCCGAAGCCCGAACCCCCGGGGGCAGGTCAAAACCCCGGCTAACACCCGGTTCCCCAAACCCCTGCTGGGGGGAAAAGGGGCTCGGGTTTTTAAAGGAAAAAAAGCCCATATGTTTCCGCTCCCCCCGGGGCCCAACCGGGGACCCTTTTCGGTTGTGAACCGGGCGTTTTACCCCACACTAAGTGTTATGCAGGTTGTGTGTTTTGTGTGTATGTGGGTTTTACTGTGTGTGCATGTTTTGGGGGGTGTGTGTGGGTTTGGTTGTGTGGTAAATGGGGTGGCATCTAGGGAGTACATTTGGGGGTATCAGTAAACCCCTTTTTATTAAATTATCATTATGATCAATTTTCAATATTATTATTATTATTATTATTATCCAAATTAAATTTAAATTATCATTTTTAATTTTTATTTTCATTTTTTTTATCAAATTATTGTTAAGGTATCCCTATTTTTTGTTAAAGGGCATTTTATCTGAATTATTATTTTTTTTATTTATAACTTTTATTATCATTAAAAACCCCTTGCCCTTAAAACATTTATTATTTTTTTATTATTATTATTATTACTATTGATTTTTTTTATTTAAAAACATTTAAACATATTTTTTTTTAATTATTTTTAAATTTTTATTATTTTAAAGGGGTAGACGGAGACCCCGTGAAAACGCGATTTTTTTTCAAAAAAGAGGTAAAAATTTCGAGGGGGCAGTCTTTCCCGAGGTGTGAACGAGGCCCCCCCGAGATGAGAAGGCATGATACATCGCCCGTGAGTCAACCCCTTAGTGCCCACCCGGGTCCGCCTCCCCCTACAAGGTTTTCCACCCAATAAAAGTTTATATAAAAGATATCTGTTTTGGCCGGGAAATGTGTTTCATAATATTCAAATAAAAAAAGTACAAACCCCAAAAAAAGATTTGCCATTATGAGACTCAAGAAATATTCATGAAAAAATTCGGCCCTTTTTAAATTTTGCCCCAGAAAACATTTTTCACGGAGAATATTAATAGAAAGCGGGGAATTTTATTAGCTTTCCATTGGTATATTTAGTTTTCTGAAATGAATTAAACAGCATGCAAAAAAAATTAGCGTTTAAATAAATACCGAACATCATGAAATCGGTAATTTCCAACCTTTAAAATAAAGGGTTTTCAGTATTTAAAAAATTAATCCGTTATGTTTGGAAAAGGGTTTTTTCTAAATATTATCAAAAAAAATACCCCTTAAAAAAAACAATAAAAAAAATGCCATTTTGAGACTCTCAAGAAATATGCATGAATTTCGCCATTTAATATTTTGCGAAAAATTTTTTTTACATGGAGGGAAAATCAATAGAAGCGGAATTTAATTTGTTTCCCTTTATATATTTCGTTTTTGATAAAAGAAAAATAGAGCAGGGATAAATTTGGTTAAATAAATAAAAAACATCATGAAATCGGGGGAATTTTTCCCCATAGATGATGTTTTTTATTTTGTTAACGGGTAAATAAGTATAGTTTTAATTCATTAAACAGGGAAAAAGAAATATATAAAAAGGAAAAGCAAAGAAATTCCGGGTTTTTTGATATTTCCAAAGTAAAATGTTTTTTCCCAAAAAATTTAAAAGGCGGGAAAAGTTTTTAAATTCAGCATATTTCTTTAGGAGTCCCCATAAATGGCATTTTTTTTGTGTGTTTAACCGTTTTTTATTTGATAATATTATAAAAAAAACATTTCCGAAGATAACAGTATCTATAAGGTGGATATGGTTCCACCTAAAAATAATGGCATCCCTCCTCTTGGTAGGCTCTTTTGTGACTCCAGTTTCCTGGCTTAGAAGCCTCTGCCATCACCCTCCTCCCCCGGGCTTCTCTAGAGTCTTACGGATAACTGAACACGGGTAAATTATCACCTGGTGAGTTAATTTCACAAAAAACGGCTCGGAATGATGTGTTGGTCCGACATGAAAGGCCTTAAAACCTTACCAACAACCTACGTACACGTACACCTACAGGCCATCAGAGTGTGTGCTGCATTGCCAGCCTTGCCGCTGTAACACCTTGGAGACAGGAATAGTGTGAAGCACCCATGAATCAAATACATTATATTTTGAAAATATTCTTCATGTATTTACAAAAATAGTATCTACAGTCTTACATGCGAGAGAATGATTAACTGACATGTTCAGTGTAATCTTGAAGGGGTGAAGACCACACCATCCCCTCGAGGGTGTGAGGTGGGAGGCGGCCGGGGGCAGCAGCAGCAGCAGCAGCAGCAGCAGCGGGCCGGCTGGGAAGGAACAGCAGTCAGCAGTAGTGTGGCGCTCTGTTGCACAGCAGCGCACAGTGGTCTAGGACTCTAGGTCATACTGTCCCCCAGCCCACGGGTTAAAGGCAGTCTTGTATGTATGGTATATGTATTGCTAAAGGTAAGTGCAAATTTTAAGAAATATCGCAGGAAATTATATCGTTTATAAAAGGATACCCTTTTCTCACGGCTTGTACCGTAGATAACAGTAAAGTCGCCAGACAAATTTTTTTTCTGTTTACACAGTGTGGTGGCGTTAATAGTTACATTTTTACATCCTGATTTCAGGAAAGTTTGAAGGGGTATCTGGAGAGTGTGTCATTTTGTGTCTTCATCTTATACTTTTCAGATTCAAAGCATAAAAAAATGTTTAAACAGGTAGACTATACAGTCATGATATACTGTGTATCATCTTCAGGGGGCACAGACACAGCATACGTAGTATGCTATAATTCCTAGTATTTGGCGGCTGGCGACATTATTGCAGCTGGCGACAATACTGTTATCTACAGTAAGTAACTGGGATTTATTGATGTTGGTTGATTTTTTTTAAAATTTCCCGGTAGTAGTCTAATAATAATAATAATTTATTTCACCCGATTATGGATTTAGTGTGCGTGTCAATGTCAATGTGTGTGGTGTGTGGTGTGTGTGTGTTGCTATTGCTTACGATATGGAATAGTTTTTTGTTACATCTCTCTCTCTCTCTCTCTCTTATCTACACCCTCACCTTTAACCCCCAGCCATGCTTTTGTTCTCTCTTTCACAGTTTCACCCCCTGCTCTTTCTTTCCCCCTTCTCTCGCTCCAAACTTATTTTTTTCTCCATCTTTTCTTCTCAACTAATATCCTTTCCTCATCAATTCATCTTTTTATTTCCTTCTCTTGCTTTCAAATAGTTTATATAGGAATACAAAGTGATAGAAAGATTATAAATATAAAGAGGAAAATAGACAGTAAGGATAGTCTAATAGAAAATAGAAAAAATTTAATAGAAAAATTGAAAAATTATATGAAGGAACTTAAAAGGAATTAATTCACACCTTTTTTTTCAATTTATTTCCTGTCCTCAAATTTTGTCCTTTCTTTTTTATCCTTCCTTTGCTCTTCCTTATTCCTTCCTTTGGGTCCTTTCTTTTCCTTCCTTTGCTCTCTGTTTTCTTCTTTTGCTACTTTTCTTTCTATTCCTTTTGCTTTTCCTTCCTTTGCTTGCCTATCATTTCCTCCCCAATTCTTCTTTCTTTCTATTTCCCTTCTCATGCTTTCCAATAGTGGGGAAAAATGAATCAATAGCCTTTATTCCATGAGCCCAAAAGTGAATGGAAAAATTCTTCGTGTTTACTCTGTGGAATAAGAACATTGATTTAGTTTTCTATTCACTGCTTGTTTTTTCCTCTTTTCTCAGATATAAAAGGAAAATGGGAAAAATTTTAGCTTAATACATTTACGTTACAGTACAAAAAACATAAAATTTGGCAGTTTAATGTAATACAATGTGTGTGTGTGTGTATCAAAGTTTTTGTTTGTGTATCACTGTTTTTTTCTTCAATTTTTTGCTGAATAAAATGAAAAAGGGAAGAATTTTACCTTTTTGTTATTATGTTATGGTATGAGTTTAAATAAAATATATATAAAACTTTAAATTTAATAATATGTGGGTGTGTATCTGCTGTTTTTCTCTATTTTTTACAGGCATAGATAAAAAAGAAGAATTTTCAACCCTTTCATGTTACAGTATGAGTAAATGTAGACTGTTAAATGTAATGAGATGTTTGTTTTTGTGTGTGTGTGTTTTGTGTGGGGTCAGCTATCAAGATAATGACGGTAACGGGTTTT
>JACEEZ010011700.1:0-10659 GCA_016584305.1 Chionoecetes opilio
TCTTTCTTTTTCTCCTTCCCCTTTTCTTTTTCCCCCTCTTCTTCTCTCCTTTTTCTCTCTTTTTTCTCCTCCTTTTCCCTTTTCCCTCTTCTCTCCCCTTCCCCCCCTTTCTCCTCTTTTTTCTCTTTTTCCTCCTCCCCTCCTTTCTCTCTTCTCTCTCTCTCTCTTTTTTCTCCCCTACTCTTCTCTCTCTTCCCCTTCCTTCTCTCCCTCTCTCTCTCTTCCCCCTCTCTCTTTTTTCCCCTTCCTCTCCCTCTCTCTCCTCCTCTCTCTCTTCTCTCTAAAAAAGATAATGTATGCCCTTTATTCCTTGTCCTCCGTATCATTCCTTGTTCTTTGTTCAAATTCTCCTTCTTGGTCTCTTTTTACGCCTTGTCTTCTCTACCGTTCTTCTCTCTTCTTTCTTCTCTCTGTTCTCTATTCCTTTGTCTTATTCCTTTACCTTCCTTCATAATTATCGCATATTTTCCATTTCCTCCTTCTTTGTTTTCCACTCCCAATCCGCTTTTCCATTCTTTCTTTCTCTTTCTCTCTTCCATTATTTCTCTCTCACTTCCCTTTCCTTCTCTCATATTCCATTCTGCTGGTCGCCTTTCCCTCCTCCCCTTTCTTGTGTGTGTGTGTGTGTGTGTGTGTGTGTGTCCTTCTTTACCTCCCCCCCTCCTCTCCCCCTCCCCCTCCTCTCCCCCTCCCCTTCCTCCCTCTTCCTCTCCCCCTCCTCCCCTCTCTTGAATTATCTCCCCTCTCCTAACCTAATGGAGGCTTCTGGAAAGGATATTTTGATCATAAGTCTCCCTCGGGGGCAGCTGTGTTGTGTGGGCGTGTGTGTGTGTTGTGTGTGTGTGTGTGTGTTGTGTTTGCAACCAGGGCGAAAGGAGATAGTTTTTTTTCCTTGTCCATGTTTTAAAAAAAAAGGGCGATTACGCGTTTCAATTTTTGCCTGACGCTCAGCTGAAAAAGGGGGGAGGGGGGAAATCAGAAAGGGGGGGAAGGGGGGGGGGGGGAGGGGGAAAAGGGGGAAAGGGGGGAGGGAGGGAAAGGGGGGAAGGGGGAAGGGGAAGGGAGGAAGGAAACCCCATAAGGGTGCAGAAAGAGGGGGGTTGGGAAGGGGTGAGGGGGGGGAAGGGGGAAAGGGGGAAGGGGTAGGGGGGGAAGGGGAAGGGGAAGGGGTGAGGGGAGGGGGGGGGGGAGGGGGGGAAGGGGAGGGGTGGGGGAAAATGAAAAAGGGGGGGGGTCTTATCCTCGTTTTTGGGTTTGGGGGTTTTTAATTTGGGGCATCTTGCGCCCCCTACAAAAGTATCCTTCAAGTATCCTCTATTAATAGTTATTCTTATTAAAATTTTGTATCCTTTATAGTTACTGTTTTGGTTCTTCCCCCCCGAAGTGGTTTGTCCCCTGTCGTCGTTATGTTTGTTTCTTTTCCTCGACAACATCTCTTATTTACCTTATGTTCCCCTCTCTCTCTCTCTTCCTCTCTCTCTCTCTTCCTCTCCTCTTCTTTCTTCCCCTTTTCTCCCCTCCCTCTCCCCTTTCTCCTCTCTCCCCTCTCCTTTGATGCACCGTCTGCCACCGCTATTTTACACTCTTCTTTTAAAGGTGTTTTTAAAAAACGCTTTTTGGCAAATTTTTTACGTAGTAGTTTCGCCCCCTCTCACTTGCGGATTCGAACTAAGGCCGCTATTTTTGGGGTTTTATTTAACCATTCGCCACCAACGGGAAAAGTTTGAGGCGGGGAAAAAACCTATAATTTGCCCCAAGTTGTGTTATTGATCCCCCCCCCCCCCCCACCACAGTCCCCCATAGTCCACACACGGGGTTGTGGTGTGTGTTGGTGTGTGTGTGTGTGTGTGTGTGTGTGTAACTTATGTCGAATAGATAGGTGAAAAATGATTTTTTGGACTTAAAAAAACAAGGTTGTGAAAACCTTGTTATATATAAAATATTATATATTAATATATATATATTTTTTAATATATATATATATAATATATATTATATATATATATATAATATATTTTATATATATATATATATATATATATATATAAATAAAATAATCTATATACAACCATGTATATATGATTTTGGAGGAGAAAAAGGGAATACACCCCGAGAACTATAGGTCTATAAATTCAAAACCCCAGGGAACTATGATAATTTAGAACATATATGTGGTAGTACTGGAACTACATACTAAAATCCAGTAAGACCCTTTAAAATGGGCAAAGGATGACGAGCCCGTAGAAACCGCCGCACGTGCGCCGTGCGGCGTCACCCAGTTTGCCTGTGTGACATTGCTAGGTGTGGGGTCTAAACCCACACCCCAAAATTTTCAACTTAGCGGTACAGCCTTTTCTCAGCTATAGCAAGATGACTTTGTCAAACCCCCCCCACGCGGCACGCACCAGAACCATGCTGACCCCTCAGTGAGACAAACTTTTTCAACACAAATGGGGTTGAAGGGGGCTATCAGAGGGCGAAGACCGCTTGCAATGGGAAAGGGGGTTTCCAAAAGAATAAGCTCCTAAAAAACGTGTGGTCCCGGTCGGGGGGGGGGCCGCTTATATGTGAAAAATCCCGATCCGTGAGGACCGCGAGCGCTTTGCTCTCTCTAAAAACTACATGAAAAGATAACATTTGGGAAAAAGATCCAGTCCCAAAAAAAATGGGAAAAAAAATTTCGTCGTGAAGATGATAGGTATGCTAACTAAAATCCCACTAACACAAATCGATTCGTGGACGTGTATTATAGATTCGGGGTGGTGTATATAAGATAAAAGTAGTAGCAGGAGGGAGGGGGGGGGATCGTTGGGGGGGTTCCCCCTCATCCCCTGGTTCCTTTCCCTTAGTCGAGGGGGGGGGTTGATGGCGGGAAGGGGGAAAAAAGGGAGGAGGGGGAAGAGGGGAGGGGGGGGGTTCCTCTCATCCCCCTTTTTCCTTCCTTAGCAAGGGGGGGAGGTTTATGGCGGGAGGGGGGGGGGGGGGGAAGAGGAGGGGAGGAGGGGGGGGTTCCTTCATCCCCCTGGTTTCCTTCCCTTTTCCGAGGGAGGGGGGTTGATGGACGGGAGGGGAGGGGGTTTCATAGGATTACATAGGAATAAAAGACACCAGGGGAATATGGTCCTAAAGAGGGTATCTGCGACTACATATACAACTATCAATCTTGTAAAAAAACGTTGGGAAAAAGATACCTGTCCTAAAGAGGATAGGAACATGGAAATTTCATAGTGCAGAAGAAGGAAAGAAAAAAATACAACTCAACACCACTACCACTACAACTAATCGATACGGGGGACAATATGAATTCGCACTATCAATTCTTTATTTTTACATGCGGGGCAAGTCTGTTTTTAAATGTATTATTGTGCTGGCTCCAAAAACATTTGCTGGTAACTTTTTTCCATCGATCCGACTCTAACATTGAAACAATTTTTAGGGAGATCGTATGTCGTTACCTTTTATTTTTAAAACCTTTATTTCTGTTGTCACTTGAGTTAAAGCCAAATGGGTTTCTCTTGTTAAGACAAAAAACCTTTTAGGATCTTAAAGGTTTCTATAAGCCCCCAGGTTTTCGTTTTTTGGGAAAAACTTTAAATTTTCCGCATCTTTTCATAAATGATTTCGCGAGAGGGAAAATTTGTTTTGGTTGCTCTTCTTTGCCTGATTCCAAATTGGTTTGGTCTTTTACGAAACGGGGGCGCCAGAATTGAACGTCTATTCCCAAGTCCCCGGGGCCAAAAACCCGGGACGTGTTAATTGGTCATTACTTTCGATTTTTATGTTCAAAGTTGCGTTTAAAAAAGCCAACATAAATTTTTCCCTTTTTTACGGGGCGCTAGGCAATGCGGATTTTTTCAGATCATTATGATGAGCACGAAAAACCTTTTCCTGCTTACTTCATTAACGATTTTTTTTTGCATTTGATAGTTATATTAGTCTCTATTGCGGGTAGAAAAGAGAACCCAGGAGGAGGGGCAGTGTACGTAAAAAAAGGGGTAGCAGCCGTGTAGGGTACTTGTATCTTTTCAAATGGTACAACAAAAAATGCTGGCAATATTTATCAAAGACCTTAACCGGGTAAAAAAACAACACATACGGGCCCCCAAATACTAGTGTTAACGCTTTTCAAAAAATCACAACCAAAACTCCGCACCTTTCTAGAAGTCCCCAAATAAATCCACAGTTTTTTAAATCTGGGGGTTTTTAACTTGCCTACATTAGTGGCCCCCCTAAATACGAGGGGGTAACCAGAAAAAAAGGGGCCCCAAGCGGAAAAATTTAAACCCTCTTTTATGGGGGAGTATTTTTTACCCCAAACAAATAAGGACCCCACAGAGGGAAAATTTTTTGGACCTCATCATCAGCAACAGCTCGACTACCTCCACTCCTAACATTGAAAGAGGGTGATGTCAGACCATAACCTCTCCATCAAGGGCCAACATCAAAAATTTTTCCCAAAAACACAAAAACGTCGGGCGGATGACCTTTTCCGGGATTAAATTTTTAGGGAAAAAAACTTATGGATAAACCCCAAAAAGAACTAGTCCAAAAAAAGGGAAAAAACATTTTTAGTGAATGGAACCCCCGGAGTACGAATACTCTCCAGCAAATCCTAAAAATTTTGTAAGAACACATCCCCTCAGGCGGTCGTCGGGAAGGAACCCCAAAATACCCAGGGACAAAGAATACTGATGAAAAGAGGCCATTTAAAAAGAAAAATAAAGAAAGTCCCTTGCTGTGGCAAAAAAAAAACGCAAACAACGTCAGCTACACTTACGGGAAAGTGCATTTGCCAATCCCGTCGGCGAGAGAACAACAAGAAAAAAGTGCGTAAAAATAAAAGTCAACTCCAAAATTTTTCTATCTTACCCAAGAAGAGATTGACCACACAACATCGGTTGGCCCTCTAATAAAAGAAAAACGGGAACAAAGAGGGCCCCAAAAGGAAATGGCAGAAAGCACAGACTGAGTATAGAGAGTTTTTTAGAAAACCTGATACTCAGAAACGGGTACAACCCATGTACTTTCTTGCAAAAGGGAAATGTGGTGCATTCTGCTCCGACTTTATGAAAACCGGAAGACTAATCCAACCATAAGCAAATCGACCGCAAGCAGCAGCAGGACCAGATGGTTACCTATGTGTTTCGAAAATTGTGGGGAACACGGGCCACACCCCTGAAGACTTGGACTACACCCCTCCTCACTGGCTCCGCCCCCCAATGAACCCAAAGTGGGAAAACACCCATACATAAAGGGGGAAGCAAAGGACAGGCAAACAGATCAGACCAGTGGTCCCCCACCACGTCATCAAAAATTTTTAAAAGGGTACTGAGGGCCAAAAGGTAAACCCCTGGAAGAAAAAGGGGGTTCAATGATGGGCAACAGGGTTCAGAAAAAGGCAGGTCTTGCCCGTGAGCTTTACAACAATATGAAGCTATATTAGAAGAATCGGATGGGGAAAAAGTGATGTAGTCTACCCCAGACTTGCCCAAGGGTTTTACAAGGGAATATGGCATTCTCCTCCACAAACTCAAGAAAACCCTTTGGGATAACGGCGAGTAGGGGATGGGTCCCAGTTTTCTCCCAAAAGGCACCAATTGGCACCATAAAAAGGTAAACAGCATCACAGTGTCAATATAAATGGTGTTCCCCAAAAGGGTCTGTCTTGCCCCTTATTATTCTGTCATGATATAGACATTGACCGATCTCAGATATTCCACTGCTACTTCATTTTCTGACGACACCCGAACGGCATAAAATAAAAAAATCCCCCCAAAACCCATCTCTCATGGGACCTCAATACAAAATAGAGTGGGCCGAAAAGAACAATATGGAAATTTTAAAGGGGAAAATTTGAAATTTAGATTGGCAAAATACCTTTTTAAAAAACCAAACCCCCAATTGTATCAAAACCAACCATACAAAAAAAAAGACTTCACAAAAAACCTGGGAGTGTATAAGCACGATGGAACTTTTCCCTACCTACACCACCATCACCCCGACAGCGCGACGCTAGCAGGATGGGTCCTGAGAACATTCCTACAAAGGGGGGAAACCTGCATCCGACGCTATGGGAATTCCTTATAAGACCAGGCTGAGTATGCTGCCAAAAATGGTTTACCCTACAAAAAAAAAGGGCATCACCCTGCTGGGAAAACCCAAAGGACCATCAACAAAATATTGGTCTTTAGCACTCAAAACTGGGAGAGGCTGCACAGACTGGCCCTACTCTCGCAGCGCAGACGAGAGAGGTACATCATAAACTATGTCTAAAAAACCCGGAGGGGCTGGCTCCAAAGTAGGATGGAGGGAAAACAAAACCCTAGAAGAGGGCAGGGGTGTGTATGTACAGAGTACATGCGCCTCCCTAAAAGGGCTACAACCTCATACCCACAGCTTCTCCCCCAAAGGTGTACGGCTCTTTTAATGCGCCCAAACACATTCGGGGGCCAACGGGCGTCACCACGGGCACCTTCAAAAATCACCCTTTACAAGTGGCTGGCTGACATCCCAGACCAACCACCCAGCCAGGCTCAGTAGCTCCCCTGACAAAACTTTACCTGCTGGTCCTGGAGCAAGGAAAAGGGAGTCATACTACACCCGGAATGAGTGGAGGACCCTAACTCCCCCGATAAAGGGAAATTTTCAAAGGTATCAATGGGAAAGGAAAGGTAAGGTATTTGGGTTATCGTTGCCTAAGCTTACTTTACATTTATCGGAATTGAATTTTAATAGCTATTTTTCACTCAACTGATATTTTTTTGGATCCTTTTTATGAGTTTGCAGTTTTTCCCAGTAATGCTTTACCGCCCCAATTTGGTGTCTCGCAAATTTCGATTTTTAGATACAATCCGCGTCCAATCGTTGATATAATCAGAAAAAAAGTAGGGCCCAGACCGGGGGGGGGTAGGGACCCCCCTAGTAACATCTAATCAATCAGAGCCTCGCCATTTATTCTACCCCTTTTTTTCGATTTTTAAAGCCATCGCCAAACCATGAACATAATTTCTCTCCTAAGCCATGTGCCTTTGCTTTGGGCAAAGTCGCTTTGGGGAACTGTATCGAAGGGTTTGAAAAAAAGGTATTTTCATCCGAGGGAATTTTTGCGTCCCAGTTTGAATAAAAGACATTAAAAAAAACGAGTAGGTTTGTTAGCAGGGTCTTTTATTTCAAAACCTCTGGGAGTTTAGTAGATTATTTTCATCGAGAAAAAACCTATTTTATCCCGCAATATTTTTTCAAAAAGTTTAACAAACAAGACTTTTGACCATGATTTCACCTTGGGAAAACCCCCGTAATAATTTTTCATTTCCAAAGGAAACCCCTATATAGAAAACTAATAATTTTAATATATTTATTATATATATATTATTATATATATATATATATTATAATATTTATATATATTATATATATTATATATATATATATATATATAATTTTTTTAAAAAAGTTTTGGCAATATAATTCATATGAAAACTCAATTCTCAATTCAGAGGTTACACTAAAAATCAATATGTTATGACTTTTCTTTTATGTTCACTTGGGCTTGTTTTTCTTTGCGTATCTGTGAAATTCTTGCCGAATTTTTTACAAACAACCAGTTCTTCCCGACAGACAGAAACGATTTTTGATTTGCTTTAATGACGGCAGGCATGAGAAAGCTTGTTCACAGAGGTAAAAATTAAAAACTGGGTAAAGCTCCACTTTTACTGAGATGACGGGGAAACTCTTGTTTTGCGAAACCCAAAAACTTGTAAGTGAACTTCTTAAATTTTTATCAAGGTTCGATCGCATGTAGTTCACCAGTTTTTCCCTCTTTTTGCAACTAAGTAGGTTTTCTGTATTTGGTGAGAACTCTGAAGGGGTTTCTCACCCGTCAACGTATCTGATGACAAAGGAGGGGAAGTACTTAAAGTTTTCTGACAGTGACCCAAAAATGTTTGAAATTAATGGAATGACATTTCATATTCATCTATTTTGAATTTGAATAGGAGTGGAAACATTTCGACTTTCCTCTTAAAAGGTGCTTTTTCCAAACAGCCATTTTATTCTTAAGCAAAAGTTTGTCTGTGGAAGTCAGAATTTTTTCCCTTCGCCCCCCATCGGGGTTTAAGTTTTTTAAAAATGCTGTAAATATTGCAAAATACTAGTTTCATTCCCCAGTTTGTAGTTAAAGACATTCACAAAAACTGGTTTTATTTTCTCTTTGAAGAAAAGCACAGTTCCTTTTGCGCTCGAATACCCTTTCAAAACTTTACCTCGGGAAAAGCCTCGAGCCCTCTGTGTGCGGGAAAAACTCAGGATCTTTTTCATGTTTTCCCCAAAACCCTTGAAAATATGCGAGATTCAGAGGGCCTGCTTTTAAAGTTGACCATGTTCCAGTTATTCAAGGACTTGTTTAAATCATCCCCAATATTTTTAAACCCAAGAACTTCTCGTGGAGCAGAGTTTTTAGACTTCAGGGTTTTTTTTTTTCACGCTGATACAAAAAAAGCTTGTACGGCCAATATTGGGGGAGCCCCATCATGCAACCCAAACGCATGGGTACCTTGACAAACCCAAGATTCCAGGTAGAAAACAAGATTTTAAAAAGTCGTGGCTTTGGTAGTTTCTGGAGTTCTTTCAGCAAAAAAAAATTTTTTTCTTTTTTTTTTTGTACAAAACCAGCAGCTGAGCTTTTCCATTTTTAAACAGTTTTCTCTCTATTGGAGAGCAAAATTGTTATTTTGCGTATTTCAGACAAAATCCCGAAAAATTGTTGGACAGGTCATCCAACCCTACTAAATTGTATTATCAAAAAAGGGAAACCCTTTCTTAATTTCCTTTCAGTTTCACCCAGCATGTTCTCATATTTTTTGCAAACAGGATTATTAGGCTTTTTGAATAGTTGGTTTTTTCATTTTCTTCAAATAGTCAGCCAAAAATGCTTGCTTCTTGGCCTTATCAGATGGTTACCTTTTTTTCAAAAAATTTATTTGTTTCTCTTGAACCAAGTTCGAAAAAAAATCCACGGTTTTTTTTTGACAAATGGGTGTGATTAGTAGTTAATGTCGCTTTAGTTTGGTGGGGCCATAAATGTGTTACGAGCTTTTTCCCCAAAAAATGCACAAGGAAGTGGCATTTTTTTTTCCCCGTCCATGTGAAGCCAATGGCCGATAACGGGCATTTTTAAAAGGGGATTTTTTTTAACATCCTCACTTTTTCCTTTTTCGTACTTTGGGTGTGGTATTTGGATTTTTGTCACGTCCTCCCCCTCCTGCTGCTTTCTTTTCAAAAATTTTAACATGCGAAAATTGCTTTATGTGAACATGAAAAAATCTTTTAAAAACCCTATCAAAATATTTAAATGGTGAGATTAATTTAAAACAACCTTTTACTCGGTTGCGTGCTCAAAAAATGATGAAGGAAGATGTGTGAACGGCTGGGGGTGGGTGTGACACATGATACCGTACGGGTTGCGCACCCTCCTACCCAACCCTGTGTCGCCAAACTTCGGGTAGGAATGAAGGCGTATCCCCCCCCGGCAAGAACACTATTTTTTTTAAATTTTATGCTATTATTTTTCTCTCTTACTATAACATTGTACTGAGACAGTACGAGTATGTTTGGGGTCTGGAAATGTTTGTGACGTGTTTTTGAGTAAATTTTAAATTTGAAATTTAAATCACGTCTTTTGTAATAGCCATAATTATTTTAAGTTTTCGCGGAACCCCCCGGGGATGGTCGGCGGAAACCCCGGGTTCCGCGGGAACCCCGGGTTGGAAAACTCGTTTGACTAATGGGCGATAATTACTTGCTAGGGGTTTCTCCTTTTTTGAATATCGGTGCACATGGGAGGAGGAGGAGGAGGAGGAGGGGAAAAGGGGAGGGGGGGGGGGGGTTTTTCTCACCTGGGTTTCCCTTCCCTTTGAGAGGGCGGAGGTTCATGGGCGGGAGGGGGAAGGGAGGAGGAGGGAAAAGGAAGGGGGGGGGTTTCCTCTCATCCACCTGGGTTCCTTCCCCCTTTGTCAGGGGAGGGGGTTCTGGGGGGAGGGGGGGGGAAGAGGAGGAGGGGGAAAAGGGGGAAGGGGGGGGGTTCCTCTCATCCACCCGGTTCCTTCCCCTTTGCAGAGGAGGGAGGTTTATGGACGGAGGGGGGGAAAAGAGGATAGGGAAAAGGGGGGGGGTTCCTCTATCCACCTGTTTCCTTCCTTAGTCGGGGAGGGAGGTATTGGACGGGAGGGGGGGGAAAGGAGGAGGAGGGGAAAAGGGAAGGGGGGGGGTTCCCCTCATCCACCTGGTTCCTTCCCTTTCAGGGGAGGTGTCCGGGGCCCTAAGGACCAGATTTTTAAAAGGTGGGGCAGCGGTAAAAGCACCCAAAAATTTTTTCAGGCATTCACAGGGTCCCGCTATGATTTTTGGGGGGGAACAAAAGATCCAATTACTCAGAAACCTCTATTTAAACCATTTTTGTATAACGGCTAATTTTCACTTAGAAGTCTTTATGAAAACAAGATTCGCCTTTTTAAAGGCAAAAAAAATATTCCGTATATGCAATAATCCCCCTAGTTTTTTATTTTTTTTTATCCTTTTATACTTCAAGATCACATTTTTTAAATTTTACCCGGAACTTTTATTACAAGGAATTTTATTACATGTTTTTACCATGTTTTTACG
>JACEEZ010011701.1:0-5000 GCA_016584305.1 Chionoecetes opilio
CCACGCAAACAACAAAATCATACTTTAAACTACAGGGGTTTAGTCTGCCGGGCCCCAGGCCCCGAGCTTCATTTTTTCATTCTCTTAAGTCCTTATTTTTAGTTTTTTTCCCCCTTTTTTTCTTTTCACATCATTATTATTTTTTCTTTTAGGTTATGTTATTTTCCTTTCTCTCTCTCTCCCCTTCTCTCTCCTCCCCTCCCCCCCTCTCCTCTCTCTCTCCTCCCCTTTCCTCCTTCCCTCTTCCCCTTTCTCCCCTCCCCTCTCCTCCCTCTCTCTCCTCTCCCCCCCTCTCTCCTCTCCCCCTTCCCCCTTCTTCTCCCTCTCTCTGTTTTTTTTTTAGTCCCCCCTTCCCCCATTCCTCGTTTATGGTTATAACCCCTCTTCAATTTTTTTTATCCAGGGAATAAAAAATAACCCACCTCTCTATGCCTGACCTGACCTTATGATTACCCATAAGATTGTGTTATTCTCTCTTTCTCCTCCTTCTCTCTCTCTCTTCTTTTTCCCCTCTCTCTCTTCTTCTCTCTCTCTCTCTCTCCTCTTCTTCCCCTTCCCCCTTTTTCTTCTCTCCCCTCTCCCCCCTTCTCTCTCTCTCTCTCTCTCTCTCTCCCTCTCTTCTTTCCCATGTTTCCCCTTTTCCTTTAAATATCATTTTTAAAATTTCTTTTAATTCATTTATCTTTTTTTTTCCCTTGCTCTTACCAATTATTCCGTCCGTGTGTGTGGTGTGGTGTTTTTGTTGTGGGGGGTGTTGTGTGTGTGTGGGTGTGTGTGATTAGTGAAAAGACACAGGGTTTTCCCCTTTAAATCGCAAGACACAAAATTTCGGGTATAGATCATGTTCCCAAAAGAAGAAAAAATGGTCGATTAAAAAAATGTATCACGTGTAAGTTTATAAATGTCACCAAACCCTTGCAAAATTATTATTCTAGAAAATTCCCTGCCTTAAATTATACCTTTAAAAAAAAAAACCAAGAAAGGTTAATTATTTGCAAACATTAAGTCACCTGAGAGGCTCGACCAATCACATCCCTCCCCCCCTTTCCCTCCTTCTCCCCCCTCTTCCCCCGCCCCCCCATCCCTCCCCCTTCCTGCCTTCCCATCCCCCCCCCCTTTTTCCCTTTCACCCCCAATTCCCCCTCCTTCCCTGTTTCCCCCTTCCTTCTCACCATCCCCCCCTTTTTTCCCTCCCTCTTCTCTTTTTCCTCCTCCCCTTTTTCCCCCTCCCTCCTCCCATCCCCCCCTTCAAAATCCCTCCCTTTCCCCCCCCTTCCTTTCCCCCTTCTCTCATCTCCCCCCCTTTCCCAATCCCTCCCCTTCCTCCCCCTCGCTCCCCCCCCTTTTCCCCCCCCTTTCCCCCCCCCTTCCCTCTTCCCCCCCTACCCTTCCTCACCTCTCCCCTTTTTCCCCCTTCCTTCCCTCCACCCCCCCTTCCCCGTCCCTCCATCCTGCCACCCCACCTTCCCTCTCCCTCCCCTTACAAATTTCCCATTCCCCAGCCTCTTCCTACTTCCCCCCCCCCTCCCCCTTCCCCACCCCTTCCCCCCACCCCCCCCCTCCTCCTTCCTGAACCCCTGGGACCCTAATTAAAGGCAGGCGTCCCCGGGGGCCATTCGTGGGAAGGGTAAAAAAAACAAGCGTGTCACGGAGCTGACCTGTAAAAGGTGTCTTTTTAAAACTTTGTAGTAATTACCTGCGGGGGCCCCAAAACCTGAGGCTATTTTAATGGAATGAGAAAAATTAAGTGGTGTATTAGTAGTATATTTGTATGTAAGAGGGGAAATATTAAAGTTGGTTAAAACATGAGAAATTTCAAAGGAAAACAAAGGAAGAACAGAGGCAAAAGCCCTACTGGGGTAAACGAGGCTGCCTGTGTGACTACTTTCTACCCCTATATTTTTTTACGTGGGGTTTGAGGTAAAAAAAAATGCAAAGTTAAAGGCTCCTCCCCCCCTTTCCCTTCCTGCTACGAGGAAATCTGAGTCCTGAGGGATAAAAAAATAATTAATTGGTACCTAATTAATAAAGTGTTTTTCATAGGAAAAACAAAAGGAAGTATTTGGCGTAAAATAAAAAGATTGTGGTGTGTTTTGAACTGTGTGGGGGGGGGGGGGGGAAAAAAAAAAAATGGAAGCCGAACCAATGGGGGGGGGGGGGGGGGGGGGGGAGAGAGAAGAAGAGAGAAGGGGAGGAGAGAGAGGAGGAAGAGAGGGGGAGAAAAAAAAAAGGGGTGATAAAGGGGACAAGGGGCGAGAAATAAATGGGGGAAAAGTCCAAGATAGAATTTAGACCCGTTGAAGAAGTGGGGAAGACAAATGACCGAGAGATGGAAAATTTGGGAAAATGGGGACAACAAGACCAGAAAACCCCAAATTCCAAAGGGGAAAAAGAGAACCCCTTACCCCCGGGAGAAGGGGGGGGGGTGTTTGAATCGCCCCCGGGGCCCCCAAGAGAGGGGGGGCCCCCAAAGCATACGCAATAAAAAAAATTTTATTTAAAATTGGGAAATTTGGGTTTGTGTTTAATTTGTCTGATCTTTTTTTTTCCAATATTTTCTTTAAAACGGGTTTAAAAAGGATTTATGGGCATTGAAAGAAAAATTTAAAAGTGTCCAAAAAGCACCAAAATATGTTCCTTTTCCAAAAAAATTCCGAAAAAAAACCCCCCACTGGTTGGGTTCGCTTTTTTGGGGGGAAAAAAAGGGGCCCCTTTCCCCCCAAACACCTGCAAACTTTAAGGGGCCCCTCCAGGGGAAATAAGCCCCCCCCGGGCCCCCAAATGTCTAGCTACGCCCCTGCTTAAACCCCTTTACAATGTGTTGAGAAATTGTACAGAAGGGCATCTTGCAAAAGAAAAAAAGCGGTTTTTTAAAAATTTTCGCCATTTATATTTTGTAAAAAAAAATATTTACATGGAGAAAATTTAAAAAACGGAATTTAATTGCTCTCCATTGATATACTCCTTGTTCTTATAAATAAATTAGACTATGCATAAATTAAATGCGTTAAAAACTAAATAAATAACATCATGAAATCGAGGTAAATTTCCCAGATTTCATGATGTATTATATTTAGTTTAACGCTTAATTTATAGCATACGGTTCTAATTAATTTATCAGAAAAGGAAAAATATATCAATTGGAAAGCTAATTAAATTTCCGCTTCTATTGATATTTCTCCATGTTAAAAAGTTTTTAGGCACAAAATATTAAATGGCGAAAAGTTTTCAAAAGGGGGTTCATGCATTATGTTTCTTGAAAGTCTCATAATGGCATTTCTTTAGTGTGTTTTACGGTTTTTTTTTTATTTGATAATATTATAGAAACAAACCCTTTCCGAAGGATATAACAGTATATATTTTATATGATAAAACATTATAATGAGGTAGGAAACATTATACGATTTCAGATTTTTTTATATCTAGTTAACGTAATTTTATGCATGCCGCTAATCATTTATCACTAAAACGAAATATTATATCAATGAGAAAAGCTAATGTTAATTAAACCCGCTTCTATGCTATTCTCCAGTAAAATGTTTTGCGAGCAAAATATTTAAATTGCGAAGAGTTTAAGGTAATGCATATTTCTTGAAAGTCTCATAATGGCCTTTTCTTTGTGTGTTTTTACGGTTTTATTGATAATATTATAGAACAAACATTACGAAAGGATAACAGTATATCTTTTATAATGATAAACATATATTAGGTAGGTTAACTTTACGGGGAAGCGGAGCGAGGGATGGGGGGTGGCATCCTTTATTGGTGTGACGTCGGGGCGATCCACCAGGCTTATCAGCTCGGTGGCCACGGGGGTATCCTTATGGTGTGACTGCACGGGCGAATTCCACCAGGCCTTATCATCTCGGTTGGCCACGCCTATAACCCACTAAAAGTTAGAACTTAACCTCACCATAAAAGTACTAACTAAACCTCACTATAACCCTAAAAGTTACTAAACTAACCTCACTATAAGTTACTAAGCTAACCTCACTCTAACCTCTAAAAGTTACGAACCCAACCTCACTATAACCCCTAAAAGTTAACTAGCCTAACCCACTATTAACCCCATAACAGTTACTAACCTAACCTCACGATAACCCCTTTAAAAAAGCTTACTAGCCTAACCTCACTATAACCCCCTAAAAGTTACTAACCTAACCCAACTATAACCCCTAAACGTTTACTACCCTACACCTCACTATAACCTCCTAAACGGTACTAACCTAAACCGCATTATAGCCCCCTAAAGTTACTAGCCTAAACCTCACTATAACCCCCTTAAAAGTTAGAACCTAACCTCACTAATAGCCCCTAAAAGTTACTAGACTAACATCACTTCTAACCCTCTAAAGTTACTAAAACCTTAGCCTCACTTATAACCCATAGTAAAAAGTGACTAACCCTTAACCCAACTATCAAACCCCCTAAAAGTTATAACCTACCCCAACTATAACACCCTAAAAAGTTTAATACTAACTAACCCTACATACCCTTAAAAGTTACTAGAGCTAACCTACTATAAACCCTCTAAAAGTACTAACCTAACCTCACTATACCCCCCTAACAGTTACTTATATTGCCGAGGCGGCCGCATGGGGCCCGCGGCCGGCATTGGAGTATACCACCGGGAGGGAGGAGAGAAGAGAGTAGGAATGGAGGGAAAGAGGAGGAGGAGGGCGAGGAGGGGAAGGTTTTAGTTAGGAAAGGTACGGTAGATATTATTAACTTATTTAATCTTATCATTATATAATTTACATTTAAGCACTTTTTACCACCGCCAACGAAGTTGGAGGGGTTTATGTTTTCACCCCGATCTGTCTTCTGCCCTGTCTGTCTGTTTGTTAGTGTACAGGATTTCTCGGAAAAAAGTTACGAATAAATTAGGACCAAACCTTGGTATACCAAGGTCTATTTGGTATAAGAAGAACCTGGATTTATTTGTGGATTTGGAAATCTATTGACAAACTGTTGCCATTGGCAAACCAATTGATGAAAAC
>JACEEZ010011701.1:10000-19923 GCA_016584305.1 Chionoecetes opilio
ACACACACACACACGACACGCACGCAAGCACGCACGCAAGCCACGCACGCACGACGCAGCCGCACGCACGCACGCACGCACGCACGCACGCACGCACGCCACGCACGCACGCCACGACGCACGCACGACGCACGCACGCACGCACGCACCGCACGCCACGCACGCACGCACCGCACGCACGCACGCACGCCCGCACGCACGCACGCACCGCACGCACGCACGCACGCACGCACGCACGCACGCACTGCACGCACGCACGCACGCACGCTACGCACGGCACGCACGCACCGCACGCACGCACGCACGACGCACGCAGCACCGCACGCAGCACGCACGGCACGCACGCACGCACGCACGCACGCACGCACGCACGCACGCACGCACGCACGCACGCACGCACGCACGACGCACGCCACGCACGCACGCACCGCACGCCACGCACGCACGCACGACGCACGCAGGCACACGCACGCACGACACACAAACACACACACACACACACACACACACACACACACACACACACAACACACACACACACACACACACACCACACACACACACCACCACACTACTCGTTAATGATGTCAACTCGCAGATCACACTTAATCCCGCCACCAATAGAATCGAACACCATTATCTTATCTTCGTCAGGCGCCTTTGTTCCTTATAGTGTGGTGTGGATACACGACTCAAACACGAACTCCCTATGCTAATGTGTTCTATACTGACTCAACACGACCTCCCTATTGCACTAATGTGTTATACTGACTCAACACGACTCCTAGCTAATGTGTTCTATATGACTCAACACGGACTCCTATGCTATGTGTTATTACTACTAAACACGATTCCCTATTGCTAATGTGTTATATGAGCTCAACCAGATCCTTATTGCGTATGTGTTTACTACTGACTCAACACGACTCCCTATTGCTAATGTGGTTATACTGACTCAACACGACTCCCTATTGCTAATGTGTTATACTGACTCAACACCGACTCCCTATTGCTTTATGTGTTTATACTGACTCAACACGACTCCCTTTGCTAATGTGTTATACTGACCAACACGATCCCTCTGCTAATGTGTTTATACTGACCAACACGACTCCCTATTGCTACTGGTTATACTGACTCAACACGACTCCTGTGAATGTGTTTATACGTATACAATGGCCGCAATTCAAATGTGACACCAGACTTTTGGAAGAGGATAAAGTGTACAAACTAGTGAGAGAAAGGCAAGTTTTTTCAGATTTTATAATATTCTATACAGTGTTATGTATATTTCTGCCAGGTGATTCTTTAGTGTATATTATGTGTATGTAACTACGTATGTATATATTATAGTATGATGTAGTCGAGGTCATTATTTCCTGTTACCTCGCTATTTCCGTCTTTTTTCAATGTCTTTATCTGTTATGATTGCGAAGCCGCCGCCATGACGGCATGAAGCTAAAGTCCCAGATGGAAGAACTCGACAAAATTTCCACCTCGAAAGTTTCATTTCTTCTCTTCCTAGACTTATCCTTCCAGAGATTTCTCCATTTTCTTTCCTTTATCCTTCCTCCCTCCTTCCATTCCTTTCCACTCCCCCCCCCCCCCCCCCCCCCCCCCCCCCCCCCCCCCCCACCCCCCCCCCCCCCCCCCCCCCCCCCCCCCCACCCCCCCACCCCCCCCCCCACCCCCCACCCCCCCCCCCCCCCCCCCCCCCCCCCCCCCCCCCCTCCCCCCCCCCCCCCCCCCCCCCCCCCCACCCCCCCCCCCCCCCCCCCACCCCCCACCCCCCCCCCCCCCCCACCCCCCCCCCCCCCCCACCACCCCCCCCCTGACTGCCCTAACCCAAAAGACAGCGAGGCATTACGTCGATTACTCATCCTAATCCTATGTGATGTTTGATTTTAAGTAAAGTATTCCTTATATTATATAATATCTTTATATGCATGTTTTGTATGACTAAATGTTGTTTGTGTTGATTTCTTATGTTTGTTATGTAATTAATGTATTTTTTTTCTTCTTTCTTTCTTTCTCTCCCTAAATCTTCTCTCTCTCTCTCTCCTCTCTCTCTCTCTCTCTCTCTCTCTCTCTCTCTCTATCTCTCTCTTTCTCTCTCTCTCTCATCTCTCTCTCTCTCTCTTCTCTCTCTCTCCTTCTCTCTTACTCTCTCGCTCTCTCTGCCTCTCTCATCTCTCTACTCTCTCTCTTCTCTCTCTCCTCTCGCTCGCTCGCTCGCTCCGCTCGCTCGGCTCGCTCGCTCTCTCTCTCTCATCCTCTCACTCTCTTTTCTCTCCCTTTCTCTCTCTCCTCTCTCTCTCTCTCCTCCTCTCTCTCTCTCTCTCTCCTCTCTCTCTCTCTCTCTCTCTCTCTCTCTCTCTCTCTCTCTCTCCTGCTTCTCTTTCTGAGCGGAACCCACACGTGTATAACAACATAGTTAAAAAAGAGAATTGCTGTTCGCGTTTTTAAAATTTTCGGAACTTGTGTGAATATTTGACGGCTGCCACATCTCATTAGGTGATAATTTATGCGTTGTGACAGTCACGTTTTTCTTCACCGTGGCCACTACTGTTTGTGTTCGAATGTAAAATGATGGTTTTGTTATTGGTGTTATTGTTATTATTATGATCATTATTATTATTATCTCATTATTTTAATATTGGTATTTCTATTTTTTTTGTTAATTATCATTATTACTAGCTTTGTGTTATTATTATTAGTTGTTTATTGTCATCATTGCTGTTACTTAACTACTCACTACTACTACTCCTACTACTACTACTAACTACTACTACTACTACTACTCCTACTATACTACTATACTACTCCTACCTACTACTACTACTACTACTAATACTACTACTAACACTACTACTACTACTTACTACTAACTACTACTACTACTACGACTCTACTACGCATAATACTCCTATACTACTTCCTAATACTACTCCTACTCCTACTCCTCCTCCTACTACTACTACTACTACTACTCCTACTCCTACTCCTACTCCTAAATACTCTTACTACTACTACTATACTACTACTACGCACTACTACTACTCCTACTACTACTACTTACTCCTACTCCTACTACTCCAATACTACTACTACTCTACTAATACTACTACTAATCTACTACTACTACTCCTACTACTACTACTACTACTACTACTACTTACTACTACTAATGTACTACTTCCTACTCCTATGACTCCTACTACTACTACTACACTATACTACTACTCCTACTCCTACTACTACTACTCCTACTACTAATATTACTACTACTACTACGCTACTACTATTTAGTCATACTACATACACCACGACGATTATAAAACAAAATAACCAACATTGATACTAATACACAACCTCTAATTACTACGATTTACTACTTACTACTACTACCACTCCTTACTACCACTCACTCTGTTACACATTTCTATCACCGCTACTATTTTTTAGAACGAAAACTCAACGCCAAGACCTTTATATCATTCCTTGAAATTAAAAAGAATTCGAAGAAATATAAGTAATTTTTGGGCGTGTCTTAACGTGGCGTGAGTGAGTAATTAGCGTGATAAGCAAAAGGTAATCAAACGTGAATGAAGTGTGAAGGGAGGTGCATGTATGACCTCTGGGAGGAATTAATAGACAGTAAGTATGAATGCTACTAGTTTTTTAGGATGTGTTATATTGTTTAAAAGAAAGAGTGGCGGCTGCAAGCTATGCAAGGAGGAACACGAATATAGGCTAAAGTAATGACATAATATTATGGAAGATAAGAATGTAAGGAAGAACATGAATATAGCTAAAGTAATTCAATGGTGGTGATTTATGGGGTAAAATAAGGATGTTTTAGGTTGATTGTGAACTAAAAGGACAAAGCAAGAGTGATAGAAATGAGTTAGAAATGTGTTAGAATGAAAACAAAGGACGATCGAGAATGAAAACTTGTGATTGTTGATTGAAATTATATAGGCATTTAAAGTGGGACGATTGGGAACTGAGGTAGATGGATGAGTTGACTGGATTGGATTAGATGACTTAGATGATTGTTGCGGGAAAATTGGATGCGAGGACAGGAAACATAAAGATTGCATTACCAAGAGTGGCTAAGATGTGTAGGGGGAGTTGTCCAAAATTTTTTTCGGCTACGGTAAAAAAATATTTCGTTTTCTGTAATTCACAGCGCTACATACAGATCACTGAGGCTTAACAAAGCACACTAGAGTAAACGATATATATTTCTCTGTCGAAACAAAACTCAAACAGAATTACACAGGGACTTGATAAAACTAGACTATGTTGGAAACTCACCCACACCTCCCGACCACACCCCCCGCTGCATCGTCGGATATACACCTTCTCGACGGTTAAAGCGCGCCCATCTTCACTCGAGTATCTTTCAACCAGAAAAAGACAGGGACCAGGTGCCAAAATGCTCTCAAAATAGATGTACATGATGTAAATAAACAGGAACAAAAAAGAGAAAAAAAATTATTACCTTACCAATGAATTTTTTGAGGAAAAAGCCGACTACTCAAAACAAAGTTTTTTTTATAAAAAAAAATACACTAAAAAAAAAAAATAAGGAACCTATGTCAAAATGTTTTGCTCTGCACCTAAAACAACAAGAAAGGACTAAAATTCACGAGGTTAAATAGTTCTAAGTAAAAATATAACTATTACTAGAGCAAAAAAACATGAAGTAAAACAATACAATTTACAATTTTTTTTCTATATATATATTATATATAATTATGAATAATCTAAAAAAAAACTCCCGTTGAGGATTTAGTTGAGGGATCAAATTTACTAGACAAACAAAAAAATATTATAATACAAACTAGGAATAGATAAAGTAGTGTCGTTCAAAAATGTTCAAAAATTGGACGGTTTTTGTTAAAAAAAAATATATGCAGACGGAAACTTCTGACTGCTATCACCTTCCAAACTTTTTCACATATATCATACATTACTTAGCTTATTGTGTAAAAATTTCAGCTTCACGACGAACATTTTGCATCAAAAAATGGAAACGCCCCCTTAAGAGTATTAATGAAGAAGAATAGATTATGCACGAATAGGGTATTGTTATTATTTAGAAGAGGCACATGAAGCAACCGGTGCATATGGAGTTCAAAGAGTAAACAAAAAAAAAAGCCAAATACCAATAATAATAAGAAAATATTCTATACAATAATAACACCATAATAAACACCAAGTTCAAGTAAAAAAAGTATAAAAGTGGAAAGTATAAAAAAATATGTAGCCTAAAAAATACCTTTGTTTATCAGTAAGAGGAGAAGAATGGCATGGTTCAAAAACAGCGTTAATTCATATCCAATTCTGGTTAATGTAAATGTGTTTAAGAGAACCAACAGGAAAAAGCATTGTTATTGGGTCTTGGTGAATGGTGTTTGAACTCGTGTTAATTAAAATGATCCTAAAAGAGGTAGAGAATACGTGTGTGGCAGGAATTATTTGAGGAGACTGCAGGAGAAAGTATTAAGAGGGATAGAGCAATGGAAGAAGAAAAGGAAGAAGAATGGAGGGAATTGAAGGAAGCCTGTAGGTAGTAGGAGTGAGGAGTGAGGACGTGAGGAGAGTGTAAGTCAGGCGGTGGAGGGGCGAGGAAAAGCACCTGAATGGAGATATGATGGAATGGAAACTTGGACAGAGAGAGAGAGGAACGAGAGAGAGAGAGAGAAAAGAAAGAGGATTGTGCGTAATTTGCTACTTTCAGGGAAGGAAAAAGAGATTTAGGAAATATACGAGAAAAGTTAATGGAGTAAGAAAGTAAGTTGGATGACAAAGAGTAAAAAACCAAAAAAAAAAAAAAAACCGCGAATAGGAGTGTGTGAGGAATATTTTGGTAACTATTTGTTTCCTTAGTAAAATCTGAATTTTGGGGAAATAAAGAAAAAGTTAAATAAATTGTTTATAGGATATAAACACTTTCTTTTTAAAGTTTTAGTGAAGAAGTAATAAAAAATGAAATATATTTTCTTCATACATTAATAAAACCATTATACAAAATAATATATAAATGGAAAAAGAAAGAAGACAGGATTCTTTTAGTCAAGAGGTGAGATATATGTTCTTGTTTATGTAATAGATATAACTAATTTTCAGCATCTTTTTCTCTCTTAACGGAAAGAAGTAACTGTCAAAGGGCTAGTGATAAATAAAGCGTTAGTACAACTTGGTAGCGACAAAGGACAGGGAAGCAGAGCAAGTTGAGAGATGAGAGAGACGAGAGAGAGAGAGAGAGAGAGAAGAGAGAGAAGAGACGAGAGACTAGGAGGAGAGAGAGGGCTTTGAGACGAGAGAGAGACGGAGAGAGAGAGCAGAGAGAAGAGAGAAGAGAGAGAAGAGAGAGAGAGAGAGATGATGAGAGAGAGAGAGATATTTTGTTAAGTATAGTTATTATCACTTACAAAAACTACATTTAGCTTACATTCAACCTTATCTAAAATTGATAAGAGATGAGCCTGGAGACAACAGTGACTTGTGTGTGATCGTGGTATGTGAGCGCCGGCGCGGTCACTCGCTCCATGTTCCACTGGGTGCATGGAGTGGAGGGGGGCAACAAGCCGAGCGGGTCCTCTTGTGCCCGCGGGGCCCCCGGGCTGTCATCTCATCTGGTGCTCTGGGCCGCCGATCTGCTGCCTCAGCTGAGCCGGGCGCGGGCAGGGACAGTAGGAAGTGCTCAGTCCCTCAGCTCCTCCATGCAGCGTGCGATGGCCAGCGGTAGGTCCGGTGCTGCAGAAACCTCGTACCGCCATGGCAGGAGGCGGGGTGAGCCGCCGTGTCGCCGGCGGCTTGCAGCTGCTGTAGGACTGTAGGCAGACCTGGAATCGAGAGTGGACGACACCATCTCCTCCCGAGGGTGGCGGGCGTGGTACAGGCTGCTGTTCGCCGCCGGCTACGTCTGTAGGGTGGAGCAGTGGTCGGGCAACTCCGTCTGCAGGGTGGACTGTGGAGTAGTGGATCGGGCAGTTCCGTCCTGCAGGGTGGTGGACAGTGGGCGGGCAGCTCCGCTGCAGGGTGGAGACGTGGTCGGGCAGCTCCGTCTGCAGAGTGGAGCAAGGGTCGGGCAGCACCTCCCGCCTTGGACCACCGCCGAGCCCCTTCATGCCTCTCTCAGGGGCGCGACTGAGCCGGTCCGTTGCAGTAGGACGGCGCTTGCCGGCCGACGTGGACTCCGCCATCCCCTCAGTGCTGCGCCGGGTGCCCAGCGCTGGCGGGCCGCAGGCGGTGATGAGACTGACACCGACGGGGCATTGCCACGCGGGGGGGGGGGCTCCTTCCTGCAGTAGGTGGTGGGAGGTTTGAAGGCCGGTGGTTGGCGGCGTGGGCCACCTGCCGTAGCAGGTGTGCAGATTGCCACTCCCTCTCCAGAGCGGACGAGAGAGAGAGAGAGAGAGAGATGCAGTATTATAAAACATGGTTAAGGAGTAACAATGGGAAGGATGGAGTCATGGAGAGGTAATGAAGTGTGTGAAGCAATGGGATGAATGAAAAGGTATTACGTTGGATGTAAAGAAAGGGTTGAGTATGTGATGAGCGGCGGGCTGGTATTGAAAGCGTGCAGGAACAGAGTTCTACCACCCACGCATTGGCAGGGAAGCAGATGTGTACCGGGATAAGGGGTTGAACAAAAATCTAGCGGGACTGTGTTAAAATATTGAGGAAAGAAGTTGTTTTGTTACGAAAAAAATGATTGAAGTTATTAAGTAATATAAGGAATCAGAACTACAATTTAGTACGAACATCATTGCTATTAACCCTTCACACCCAGATCTTTCCTTTGCTATATAAAACGTCTGTTGTTAACCATAAAATGCGAAAAATACTTAAATATCAAATAAGCTAGTGGATAAGGATACTAAACAGGCATATCTATTATAAACCATTGCTTATATTAATTAAAAATGGTTTTAGTGGTACCCACATTACCAATGTGAAATTACGTTCTGGGCTCAAGGGGTTAAGAGTGATCGAATATGTCAAATTAATATTCTGTACGAAGAGCTGTTTGAAAGCATATGTATGGCCAAAGATAAAATTTATGCGGCTTTATAGATCATGAGAAGGCGTGTGAAGAATATTAACGTGAGTATTGCAGGTTAATGGTGATGGGTGGATGGGCAATTCGAAAAACACATGAGAAACTGTTAGAAAAAAAAAGGCATAGGTAAGATAGGCAAATACTGTTTATTTTTATTTCTTCTATGTACATCTTGAGGGACTGACCTGGGCAAAAAAAAGGAACAAATAGCCGCCTAAAGTAAGATAAATAGAATGAGGCAAAAAAAAAGAAAAATTGATAGTAAACTTAATAGAATAGAACGCCATAATGCCAAAACTATTACTAGCTTAAGAATAGTGCAACCAAAAGCATGTTAAGGTATGAAGTATAATGTGGAAACAGGTGTACGTAGTGTGTTAGAAAAAAATATATATGTTACGATAAGATTTTGGCTTTGTGATAGATATAAGAGAGGAATGATTGAAAAATATTGATAGCTTACTGTGAAATGCAAAATTAGGGACGAAGAGATGCGTTATGTGCAAGTACTGGATTACTATTTTTTTCCTCTCTTCCCTCTCTCTCTCTCGTATCTCTCTCTCTCTTCTCTCCTCTTCTCTCTCTCTCTCTCATCTCTCTTGTTATCCTTGTTCCTTCCATTATGGTCGCCGGCCCTCATCTACAAGAGAGAGAGAGAGAGAGAGAGAGAGACGAGGAGAGAGGAGAGGAGAAGAGAGAGGAGAGAAGAGTGAGAGAGGAGAGAGAGAGAGATGAGAGAGAGAGAGAGGATGAGAGAGAGATAGCACACGTAACAGCATCACTTGACTGCTTGATTGGATTTACCTCACATGCCCCCCTGTAATGAAGACGTTTAGGGGGCCGTTTGTCAGGGCGGAGGAGAGGACTCTGGGGAGATAAGGAAACCAGTATAGGACTGAATAGATAGATATATAGTTAGATAGAACAGATATCGGAGATAACGGGAAGTAGTATAGGACTGGAAATACAGAAGTGAGTGAGGAAAGAGGGATTAGTAGGATACGAAGAGAACTTATGGAAACAAACACACGTAAACATATAATAGCACAAAGATAGCGCATATATAGGTAATAAGAAACCACTTGATAACGGAGAATGAGATACATAAGGAAGGGAGGATAGAGTTAAGGAAAACGAGGAGATTAGAGGAGAGATGGAAAGGGAGGAGTGCACCAAGGAGAGAGGCTTGAGTAGCTATTTTCATAAGGGATGTTTTAGTATAGTGATGGTGGCATTTGCATGTGTTAGTGTGTGATTGTGTGTGTGTGTGTCTGTGTGTGTGGGTGTGTGTGTGTTGTGTCTGTTGGGTGTGTGTGTGTGTGTGTGTGTGTGTGTGTGTGTGTTGTTGGGGGTGGAGTTTAGGGGGTCCTGGAATTGAGTCGTTTGATGTGTGTGCGTGTGTTGCGTAGCCCAGCCTGCATTACATTCAGCCCACGGCCTGATGGGGAAAAGAACAGTATAGTGGCAGAAGAATACTAAGGAAGGGTGGAGGGAGGTTGTAATGAATAGAAATTTGGAAGGGTGGGGGGAGGTTTACTGAGACAAAATTTGTGGACTAAAATAGTTTTTGTTTGTTATATAAATTGTTTCCTGTTTGTTTTGTACTTTTTTCCTTTGGTTGTGTGTTATTTGGCATGTATTGAACACTAGTTGGCATTAGTGGCACGAGCAATACTAAGAGAAGGGTGCTGGGTGGGGGGAGGCTACTTGAGTTGCAGTAGTGGCAGAGGCAATATAAGGGGAAGGGTGGCCTCTGGGTGGGGGGAA
Source organism: Chionoecetes opilio (assembly GCA_016584305.1). NCBI lineage: Eukaryota > Metazoa > Arthropoda > Malacostraca > Decapoda > Majidae > Chionoecetes > Chionoecetes opilio. The sequence continues at coordinate 19,845 of JACEEZ010011701.1, forward strand.
GCGGTACTGGTAGTTGCATTAGTGGCCAGAGCAATACTAAGGGGAAGGGTGGCCTGGGTGGGGGGACGGTCTGGTAGTG
>JACEEZ010011702.1:0-2500 GCA_016584305.1 Chionoecetes opilio
TCCCAGTTCCTAGCACAGCCGTATCTGCTAAGGGGCCCCTCTGTCAAAGCATCTGCCTGCTCCCTGCTTTCAAGAAGCAACCGGAGCAGTGTAGGACTAGCTGAGGACAGCAGAGTTCGTTGTTTTATTTTTCGTTGCAATATATAATATTTTTATTATAAAATTTAAAATATATATATTTTAAAATATATATATTATATATATTTTAAATATATATATATATTTTTTATATATATATATATTATATATAATATTAATATATAAAAATATATATATATATATATATATATTATATATATATATATAAAATTATATATATTATATAATATATATATAATATATATATATATATATATTTATATATTATATATATATATTATATATAAAATATTCTATATATTTAGCGAGAGAGAAAATTGAAAAAGGTTTTTTGGTTACTCTCTCTCTCTTCTCATATCTCTCTCTCCTCACGCATATCTCTCTTTCACTTATTTTATTTTTTTCTCTCTCTCTTGTAAGGAGTGTTGGCTTGTTACGCTCCCCAAAACTGCTCCGAGGCTTCAGAGTCGGCGGCACGGCTCAACAAGTCGACAGCGGGCCTGCCAGGTTTACCGAGTGGGAGTTTCCTGCCCAGCCGTCACCCTAGGCCAGCCACACTACTTACACCCACCAACTCGTATACCTGCACTTCAATTTGTACTTGTAAATATTCTTATTACACAAGAAAAGTTTGCACCTACGTGCTGTTTACGTGACCTTATACCATGGCGCAGTGACTACAGGACAGCGTATATTTTGGTACCACGCCAAGATGCCGGAGACTAGGAGTAAAGCCGAGTCGCCCCGAGGACCAGCCGCCCGCGGAGTTTGTTTACGGCGCAGGTTGGGGAAACAAGCTTTCTTCGTTGTTGGAGATGAAAGCAAGCACATGCCACAGAAGATCGCCGTGTGATGCAGGAGCTTCTGTCACGTGTGTTGGCAACCCGGGATGGTGCGAGTGGCGGAGTGGCTGATGTGGGGACGCCGATACCCGCACCGCGTCCCCACGTTTAGCCGCCCCCAAGCCCAGGCACCACACAAGCTTTCTCTCAACGTTTCCCTGCGTGAGTACAAGGTTGGCGCAGTGAAATGGGCGGACTATGAGGAACTGTTGCAGCTTCGGGAGCAGCCCGAAACGGACCCAGCTGGCACACTTCCGGTCATGCCTCACCCCGGGAAAATGGCGGGGCCTTTTGCGCACGCCGTCGGCATTGCTGAAGACAACGACCGTTGCCAGTGAAGGAGGTTCTGGATTCGACTCACTATACAACTTCCAGCGCCCAGCGGAATGTTGCCCTGCGGCGTGTGAAGTTTGAGGAACGCCGGCAGCGGGAAGGTGAGTCATTTGACGAGTTTTTGTCACCCTCAAGGAACTTGCTGACGACGCGGAGCTGTGCAGCAGCTGCCTGGACGATAGATTGGTGACCCGCCATCACGTCCGGTGTGGCTGACCCAAACCCTCGACGGAAGCTACTTGCGATAGATCCCCCCCCAAGCCCCCCCCGAGGCCTTGCGGCTGTGTCGCAGCGAGGAGTCTGCTCTTTAAAAACCGAGACGGACCTCACCACACTCGCAGGACTGTTGGGAGAGCATAAGTACGAGCACCGATACCAGAGCGCATCTCGCCACCGCCATCATGAGGTTGGCGCCAAGTGTGAAGGGTGGGGAGGTGAGCCTCACCCACAAGGCCAGCCAGAAGCAGTGCAAGGCATGGGGTAAAGCGATGTGACGCCTGCGGTATCACAGGACACTACAGCAAGGTGTGTCACAAAAAAAGGCACCCCACCAAGGTCGTACAAATGAAGGTAGGGGTGCCCAACCTCCTGGTGCCCGAAAAGCCCATATTTTTACGGATCAGGGACGTCAGACTCGCCGTACCAAAACATCGGCGCCGAAGTTTTTCATCGGGGTCGCAGCTCAGAATTCCCTATAAACTGGCCAGTGTAAGTTGCAGTTCACTCCCGACACGGGTTGCCGAAGCAAACTTGATTGGTTAAGTCAGCTTCGTTGTCTCGGCCTCAGTGAAAGTGATTCTCCCCAAACTGCCAGGATGAGGTGTTGGCCGCTATCAAAGCCGGCTGAGCCCCGTTGGCTCGTTAAGGCCACACTTACGCTGGGGGAAACCACTGTTATACTACCATCGGTGTGTTTCAGGGTGTCGATGATGCTCTTCTTTCCGGGTATGATTCCGTGCATTACACATAATTCCCGAGTTTTATCCTAAAACAGATTTCTGCGGTGCGTTTAACGAACCTCCTTCCCCCATGCAGAGACCTCTGCATCACTTTCCCAAAGCACAGAGGGACGAAAAGGTAACAAGGATCGCAAAGCTTTCCCTTTGAAGGAGTTCTCTGACGTCCTGGTGGATTCCGGAGACTTTGACAACGGTGCAAGGCTCGCCTCCATGGTGGGGCCTCCCATGATGATCCACCTTCGTCCTGACTCCCAGCCCTTTGCTCGT
>JACEEZ010011703.1:0-5000 GCA_016584305.1 Chionoecetes opilio
TAGTAGATTTTAGAAAAAGAGAGAAAGTAGTATAGTAGTAGTTAGTAGTAGTAGTATAGTAGTAGTAGTAGTAGTAGTGGCAGGGGTGGGTGGTGGTGATGTATAGTAGTAGTAGTGTTACTAGTGGTGCTGGTGGTGGTGGTGTTAGTGATGGTGGTGGTGGTGATGGTGGTGGTTGTAGTGGGAGTAGTATACTTATTAGTGGTGGTGGTATGGTGGTAGTAGAAAATTAAAAAGGAAAAATTCTCTCTCTCTCTCTCTCCCCTCTCTCTCTCTCTCCTCTCTCTCTCTCTCCCCTCTCTCTCTCTCTCTCTCTCTCTCTCTTCTCCTCTCTCTCTCTCTCCCCTCTCTCTCTCCTCTCCTCTCTCTCTTTTTCTCCCCTCTCTCTCCTCTCTCTCTCCCCTCTCTCTCTCTCTCTCTCTCTTTCAATTATATTTTTCCTTCACTTATTACTTATATCATCTATTTTGTTTCTTCTCCTTTCTTTCTGTTAAGCCCCGTCTGGGGAGAGTGGGCGCAACGGGGGGTGAAGCTCCTGATAGCAGACCCCCCACTCGCTACGGTTCTATCCAATTGGTCGCTGACGTGGCATGACAACTAATCCCCGGCACCCTTACCTGTAGGGTGCCGGGTTGGGTATATCTCCATGTACTTATGTACTTACGTTTCACATTAAACGGGGCAGTGCCCCCTCGCGTCGGAGATACGGGGAGCTTGCATCCCCAGGCTGGTAAAAGCCCCGGTATTGCCGGGGGGGCATTCCTCTCTGTCCCCCCCGTGGTCCCTGGCTTGTTACAGGTCTTCCGGGGGCATCCTTGAAGGCCCGCCCTGTCATGCAGTATATCGTAATTAATTCGTCACCAGCTGTTGCGTAGCCTCCTTGTAGACCTGTGATGTCCAAGGGTTCCTAAAGCCCTGCTGGGTAAGTCCCGCACTGCTGCGGGACCCTGGAGGGCCTTAGACGAGGAGCTACAGTGGCAGGTGTGATACAAGGTCGTCGTGGCACCGTAGAGTTTTACTTGCCCCTTGGGGTAAGCCAGCAGCTTCGGGGCGCGGCGGAGCGGGCCCCGTGCGGCGTCCCTGGGAAGCCTGGTTGCCGCTACAGGAGCGGGTGTGAAGCAAGGTCGTCGTGGCACCGTAGAGTTTTACCTGCTCCACGGGGCAAGCCAGCGGCCTCGGGGCGCGGCGGAGCGGGCCCCGCGCGGCGTCCCCGGGAAGCCTGGTTGCCGCTACAAGAGCAGGTGTGAAGCAAGGCTGTCGTGGCACCGTAGAGTTTTACCTGCCCCCCGAGGCAAGCCATCGGCCTCGGGGCGCGGCGGAGCGGGCCCCGCACGGCGTCCCCGGGAAGCCTGGTTGCCGCTACAGGAGCAGGTGTGAGTCCCCACACTTACGAAGGAACACCAAAGTATGTCTCGCTCTCTCAGTAATACACTAGTCTCGGTAGGCACTGAGTCGCTCTCTTCACTAATACACTAGTATCGGAAGATGTCTCCGCGACGCAGGACTGCCCTCACTCAAGGCTAGAAAGATTCTGCTCCGGTCCTTTGTTCAGAGCCAGGCGAGGCTTCCCAAGTGCCGCTGATCTGCCAGTGGTGGTGGGTACAGGGCAAAGGTTACCCGCTGCGTCAGCATCAGCCACTCCATTCTCGTCAACTCCCGATCCTTCCTCTCCTCCTCACTCCTTCTTCCTACTCCTCGACTTTTCTCTCCCTCACTCCTTCTTTCTACTCCTCCTCACTCCTTCATCCTACACCTCGCCTTCTCTCTCCTTCACTCCTTCTCCCTATCCCCCTTCTTGTGGACGCTCATCTGCTGAATACCTAGTGTCAATGATTCTGCAGGTGGGTTCCTTGCTCACCCCTCGCTGGCTGATAAGGATATGTGGACATTCTGTGGTGTTGGCATAGCTTCCTTGCCTCCCCTCTTTGGACTACCATTATCAGCGATTCTCCCTCTTCCCTTATTCTCTTCTTCAATTCCCTTATTTATCCATCTCTCCTTCCCTATACCACTTTCCTTTGTCCTTCGGACCCTCACACTTTCCATTCTCCACAAGTATCTTTATTAACTCTGCTTCCATTTCTTCCTCCATTCACCCAATTTTTTTTCCCCCGCACCGTTATATAATAATTTTCATTTCATTTTTCTTAGCAATACAAATCGTATAATATTTATTGTTTGCAGTCAGAAAAACATCGCCTGGCCGTCTGGTCAGGGTTTTGCCCTGCTACTGGTTACATGTAACCCAGTACAACCAGCCGCATGGTCGGATCGTCGGCGACTAAACCGGCTACCCCACTGGTTCTACCAGTGAGGAGGGTGTACTGGACACCCAGATGGACTAAAAATAAGACCATCTATAAGAGCAGATGAACTCACTATTGACTCAATGGCCATCTAGCCCCAGCTATGGGTGAAATATGGGCAGCCTGGGGTTAATCCCTACAGGGGGTTCTGCGTCCCTGGCCACGGTAAGCAGTAAGGCCAATCCCTGACATAGATTGGTTGGGGAGGGGTTTGCGACCCCTCCCTGTAAAAAACTAAACCAGCCACAAACATATTAAGAGGTAGAGGCTGGGGGCGTGGTTACCGCGCCCCCGACCCAGTTTTGACGGGGAGCCCGACCATGCAGACCTCTCCAATGCCGACGCAGGGGGGAGGGTCTGCCTATGACGAGTGCGGGGTAAAGCCCTCGGGAATCCCGCACACTAAATCGAGTGATAAGGCCCCCTAGCCCAACTTTTTCTTATGGGGGTGGTCGGGGGCGGTACAGAAGCAGCGCCTGCCCGTCGAATCACTCCTGGGATAAACCTCCGGAGGGTTCTTCGTGTGGGCATGTGGAACGTTCTGAGCTTCTCGGACGATCGTCGACTACCTCTCCTATCGGGCGAGCTCAGTAGGCTGAGGGTGGATATAGTGGGACTCTCTGAGACGAGGAGGCCTGGCAGTTGCGAGACTAGCAGTGGGGGTTACACCTACTACTGGTCCGGCATGAGCAATGGTCACCGTGATCGGGGAGTAGCTATAGGAATCTCCAGCAAACTGCAGCCGTCAGTTGTTGAGGTTACTCCGGTTGATGAGCGTATAATGCGGGTGAGGATGAAACACACTCTGGGTTTCATGTCTCTTGTTGCAGTGTACGCTCCTACCGAGATGTGTAAAACTGAAGAGAAGGAGATGTTCTACGCCAAACTCGACTCTGTATTAGACCAGTGTCCTCCTCGGGACACACTTATTGTCTTGGGGGACTTCAATGCTACTACTGGCACTGTGAGAGATGGCTACAAGTTATGTGTTGGTCCCCATGACATCCGGTACCATAAACATTAACAATTCTCTGTTTCTGAACTTTGCAAGGTCCAGAAGGTTGAGAATTGCAGGTTCTTGGTATCAGAGACCAGAGCTGCACCGCTGGACATGGTCTAGTAATGCCGGAGGGGTAGCTAAGGAGATCGACCACGTCCTCGTTAGTATTCGTTGGAGGATCCTCCAGAACTGCAGGGTTTACCGGAGTGCTGAGTGCTTTAGAACAGATCACAGACTTGTTGTTGCTACACTTAAGCTTCATGTCAAGTCCAGAAGAATCTCAAGAGGTAACCATATTGTGTTTCATCTTGAGAAACTGAAGGACTTGACATGTGCCCATGAGTATGCGGTAGCAGTCTCAAATCGGTTTGATGTGCTCGGTGCCCTCGAGGACCCTGTATAACTGTGGGATACCTTCAAACGTGAATTTCTACAGGCTGCCAAGGAGTGTATTGGGGAGCGCCCGAGGTCTAGGCGTGGTTTTGTCTCGACGGAGACGCTGGAAAAAATCGAGGAGAGTCGCGCTGCCAGGTTGGCTGGGAATCAGGACCAGCACAGGGCTCTGTCACGCCGGACAAGAACCCTCCTGGCGAGAGACAAGGAGAGGTATGTCAGGAGTCTCGCTGAGGATGTCGAGGGTCATTTGAACGCTCGTTCAAATGACTCGTTGGCTCGTTGGCTCGTTGGGCTGAGTACTTGGGCAGTTGTTTACGGTGGACCCTCCAACTGATCAGCTACACACCACCAGGTTACAGGCAGTGGATACCGATCCTCCCATTGACGAAACCGAACCCTCTCTTGACGAAGTCAGAGAGGCTGTAGCAAAGTTGAGGGGTGGAAAGGAAGCTGGTGTTTGTAATATCAGTGCGGAGCTCCTGCAAGCTGGGGGTGAGGTCATGATCCGCGGATTGAATGCTTTCCTGACTGCCGTGTGGCAATCAGGTACCATTCCTCTTGACTGGAAAAGGGGGCTGGTCGTCCCTATCTGGAAAGGGCAAGGGGTACGTCAGAACTGCAACAATTACTACTGTATTACATTGCTCAGCGTGCCAGGCAAGGTGCTTGCCCATCTATTGCTGACACGGATCCGCAGTAATCTGCTGAAGCATCAGAGACCTCAGCAGTCTGGGTTCACGCCTGGTAAGTCAACAACGAACCGTATCCTAGCGCTTCGTGTCCTGGTGGAACGCCGACATGAGTTTCGACAGGGGATGCTTGCAGCTTATGTTGATCTCAAGAAGGCGTTTGACTCAGTGCATCGTGAGTCACTTTGGGATTTTCTGCGACTTCGCGGGATTCTTGCAAGGAATATTGGTTTGAGGACTGGTCTGTATTCTGGGACTGAGAGTGCTGTGATGTGTGGGGCAGGTGTATCCAGCTTCTTTCCTGTTAATACAGGAGTGAGGCAAGGTGGCGTCCTTGCCCCATCACTTTTCAACGCTTGTATGGACTGGTTATTGGGCAAAGTTGTAGATCAAAGTGATTGTGGAGCATCCGTCGGCAACACCAAGATCACTGATCTTGTTTTTGCTGATGATGCAGTAATCTTTGCTGAGTCACTGGAGATTCTGGTGATGGCTCTCGAGGCGCTGCACGAGGAGGCACAGCCTTTGGGACTTGAGGTCTCCTAGCTTAAGACCAAGGTCCAGGTGTTTGGAGGCTTACTAGATGAAACAGTACAGTCTGTTCATGCG